>JAJAGP010002077.1:0-136689 GCA_025084515.1 Ancistrus triradiatus
ACAATAATCTAGTTCAAATATACAGTGTATGTTCATAAAATGATGTGACCTGCTTGTGAAAGTGTGTTCTTTTCAGAATTATTTGCACTTAGAACCAAGTGGCATTCCAAGAAGTATATCTGCTTTTTCTAAATGTCATGAACATGACCAAGCTACCACATGCCTGCTGCCAGATTCTGATTCAGAGTCTAACCAGAGAGAATCAGTACTATTTTAGTTATGGATAGTTATATCAGTGACCTTAGCCTGCATTTAAAGGAGGCAGCGGATCAGAAATATTAAAGGAAGATATTAGAACTGCATACATTTTTCCAGACAATCTTTCTACACAAATACACCCACACCCACACACATGCAGAGAGAAAGCAAGTGATTCCAGCTTCCTGCTGTTCACACAACCCCACGCGTGACGCAACAAATGACCATCATAGCCCACAACCTCCCTCAGAACATGACACACATGCCAAGTAGGAGTAGAGAGAGTGGGGGTTTCAGATCCTCACGACTCACGTCCTCCGTAGCACGCTCATTCTGCACATTTTAACTCTCACACCGGCTGTGGGTTGCAAACTGCCACGTTCATGCTCTGTCTCTTAATGGATTTTGACTCATTGTGAGATAGTGTAGCTTCTTCCTTTATGTTCAGACTCACTGAATGTTGAATGTGTGACTTAGACTGGGCACCAAAATTTTACAAACTTTACAAACTAAAACAGGCGGACATTACAGTACATTATAGGACTTTTTATACCGAATTTGAATCTGTTTTTAGATTTTATCTATCAGTCA
Organism: Ancistrus triradiatus; assembly: GCA_025084515.1. Lineage (NCBI taxonomy): Eukaryota > Metazoa > Chordata > Actinopteri > Siluriformes > Loricariidae > Ancistrus > Ancistrus triradiatus. The sequence continues at coordinate 790 of JAJAGP010002077.1, forward strand.
ACAAGACTTGAGTGTTGAATTGAAGGCGACTGCACTTCTTGGTTCTTGAAGATGTTTCGCCTCTCATCCAAAAGGCTTCATCAGTTCTAGAAACTGATGGGGAGTACATCTACGGTGCATCTGCAGTTAAAGGACAGGGGACACGCTTTTGAGAATACAAATGTTCGTATTTTGGACACATAAGACAAATGGTTTGAAAGAGGTCTGAAAGAGGCGATATATGTCCTACTAAAATAACGATTGTTGAACAGAGGAGGTGGTTTACACCAGCTATCAGCCCCGTACAAAGAAGTCTTGAGATCCCTTGCCAGGATATTTAACCCCCATTCACACCAAGGACTCTAAGGACTCACATGATGGTAGGGTGGGGCAACGACTCACTAAGGGATCAAACCTTGGCCCTGGTGATCTTGTTGACTCATGTATTGACAGGGTGGGTCAAGGACTCTTAGGACCACCTCCAAGTTATCTCCAAACCATAGGAATGGCAAAAGGCATAAGAAGATAGTTTTTTTTATTATTTATTTTTAATGTGCAGTTGTATTTTCAATGAAGACTGAAAATATACCTTCACATAAAAAAAAATCAATCTTTGCATGTGTATTTTGTAACATGAGGTTTTGTCTACTGGGACGAATACAAAGCACTTCTGTAAGTTGCTTTGGATAAGGACATCTGCTAAATGCTGTACATGTAAATGTAAATGAGAAGCTTTTTGCTAGTGCTGTGAGAAGCCTGACAAAGGTGACACAACAAATGTGGACAGCCCAAATTGTATAATGGTTACCCAATTAACAACCATAGTAAATATCAAAGCATTTAGAATGATGGGTGTGAAAGAGCATTTTTGGATGTGAATCAGTGTCATTTATGGCAGATGAAACTATTAGAAAGAATTTGAACTATGTGCACAGTTACTTGAAATTATAATGGTGGAAGGAGCATCAGAACAACACTTAGATACACCAAAGCAAATATTTTCAGGAGAGTGGAAAATACACTGCACAGGGATGTTTACACATAGAGTTCTTGTCTGCAACTGACAGAGAACTGCTACTCAAGAGTGTGTACCGTTTGCATGTCCCAACAAGTTCAGTTGTGTTTCTGCGTGCCCCTCAATTATCATGGGAATCATTTGTCTGGGCATGTTCTTTCAAAAAGATTTTTCCGCCCACATCAGAAATACTGAAAAAAGTCGATGTGTATTAAACTGTTTTGTTTCAAATGCTATAAAGCACTGGTAAGTATATGTTATACATAATTATATGCAAGTGTATTAGCATAATACACTTGCATATAATTTTTATTAACCAATGTAATAAGCTTGGGCAGTGCTTTACCACTGCATTGTTAAAGGATTACATCTATATACATACCAGAGTATTCCACTGCAGAGTCCTGATTATAGGCTAGAGCTTATGTAATGTCATTCTGTATGGTGGGCCAGACACAGAGCGGGAGACGAATTGCAACAATGTCAGTCAGAGTTCACTAAGGTAACTCACCCAACCACACAACGTTGTACCAAAGTCAAGATCAGAATAAAGGAGTGAGGCAGTAATGAGTGGGCTGACCAAATCTGGGTCAGGTCCCAAAGTGCAGGCTGAGGTACAAAGGTTAGTAATACATGTATCAAGTGTAGTTCATATAATCATGGACAACAGGTATGTTTCACAGAAAATGTGAAACACCACAACGAGGGTGAAGCATATGGGGAACTACATAGGCGACTTGATGAAGGGAAGCCAAGTAACAGGTCTGTGATCAGAACAAGTGTCTGAGCTAGCAGGGAATGAGAGTCTGCAGGGCAGGACGAGGAAGTGTGCGGCGCGATAGTACTCCACCTCAAAGAGTCCATGGAGGCAGAGGGACACTGGAATAGGGCACATAGATGCAGAAGAACAGACTTCATGCAAACCATCAGGTGGACTGATGCCGCACCAATCAGCCAATGTGCAGATGCACCTGCTGCCACACTGCCTCACTCTACTGGATTCAGGTGTTCAGGGGCACTGGTGTGTGAAGTGTTCCAGGTCATGAAGGGCAGTTTTGTAGCCTAGCATGAATTGAGAGGACATGAGCCCAGTGTAGGAGTGCTGGAGGAAGTTTTGTGCGATTTTGTCCCAGATGAGAAATCACGGCCAGTCAGAGGGAGTGTATTGACAATAGATCTGCAGGAACTTGCAGAGTGCTTGGTTTTCCCACTAACATTTCTCAGCCAGCTCGGGATGGTAACCTGAGATGATGCAAACGGAGATGCCCAAACTCTCCATAAAGCTATGAAACACCACAGAGGTAAATGGGGACCTGATCAATGAGAACATCCTGAAAAATTTCGCGTAGCTCTGGAAGACATGTTACCAATAGGAACATGGCTGTTGAAATGCAGTGAACATCTGACATAGAGTGATGGAAAACAAAGAGCTTTGAAGAACCTGCTGGTGATGGTGGTGAACAACCTGGGACTTGCAGACGTCAATTCCATTTACATTTATGTCATTTAGCAGACACCCTTATCCAGAGCGATTACAACTGATATAGTCTTACAATCCAAGCATGTGGGTTAAGGGTTCTTGTTTAAGGACCCATCAGTGGCAGCTTGGATTTGAACCCTGGGACCTTCTTTTCCCATAGGCCAGTACCGCTTAACCAACTAGGCCCACACCACAGTTTCCAATGACCATTATCCAGTGTGATGTGAGACCATGGGCAATTGGGGTATGGGCAGTGTATGGAGTTTTCTCATTGGGAGAGTTTTGATATTCTTGCTGATGCACAAACATGCAAGATGCCACTAAAGGTAAGAAGTTGTGGCACATAATCTCCCACCAAGTAGTGGTGAGTAAGGGCTCATAAGTCATATCTCCTTTAATTACCAGGGCTAAGAGCTGAATGAAGCTCAGGTAATTTCTATCATGGGAACAGGGACAGGACGCTAGTCTTTGTGAAGAGCACAAATCAGATCAATATCAATTTTCCCGGTAAATGGGTGCTGGCAAAGCTGTAGAAGGTAGAATGGGTTCAGGAGCGACAGGTCCTAGGGGTGTAATGTAGTGGAGATGAGACAGCATAGTGGCCTTAGAATTCTTAACCATAGTGCAAAATGCAATAGTGAACTCAAAGTATGAGAAGAACAATGATAAGGAGGCAATTATGAATGAAAATTCTGTGTCCTTCAATCAATGCCATCATTCCCTCAACACGTGTTTATTTCAGGTTGTTCCTGGACTACTATAGTTGCACTCAGAGGTGTGTGATAGGAAGGCCACAGGCCCCAATTTATGTTTATTGTAAAATATGTACTTGATTAAGTTGTTTGGTGGCTGATGGAACCAGATGGATAGGGTAGGCAAATTCTTTGGTGACGCAGTTCAAAGAACAATAATCAATGCAGGGATGCAGAGAAGAGTCTACTTTTTCAATGAAAAAGAAATCAGCCCTCTCCAGAGAAGTTTAGGAGTGAATGAAGATATAGGGTAGGGCCTATGTGATAGCCAGATCCTTGTTGGGAGATAGCAAATAGATGTGGGATTTGGTGGAATGGTCCCCTTTTCTATATCAATAGTACAGTTGTAGGGCTGGAAACATCAGGAAAGGTCCATGTAAAACATCCTGGACATAAGAGGCTGCAGAACTGGGGCTGAGCAAGCTGGTAGTTAAGCATGAGGACGGCAGTTGGGTGCAGACAATCCTGGAAGCAATGTGGATACCACATTATGAGTTCACACCTTGCAGCTTAAACTAGGTGAAGATCAAGGTTGACAGGGAATGATGGGGAGCGCAAGATATAGAAGAAGATGATCTTTTGGTGAAGGATACTGGTCTTAAGACACAAAAGTAATGTTTGCTGGGTAAATTAACCTCCACTGCAGAAACTTAGATGGTGCTGGTCAGCTGCTCCACTGGGGTCCCCCTCTGGTGACCAGTCTGCCAGCAGCATCCAGGAAATTTCTCTCAGCTCCAGAGACTATGAATGCTAGGACAGTGAAAACAGCCACATCAGACACAACAGTGCTGCTGGAGTTTTTAAACATCATGTCTACTCACTGTCCAGTCTATTAGGCATATACCTTATTGCTCCACCTTGTAGATTTAAAGTCAGAGACAGTGGCTCATCTGTTGTTGCACAGTTTGTGTTAGTCATCCTCTAATCTTTCATCTGTGGTCACAGGATGCTACCTACAGGATGCTAGTGGCTGGACATTTTTGGTTTAGTGACACTGAGGTGTTTAAAAACTCCAGTAGCACTGCGGTGTCTGACCCTCCTCATACAACCAGTACAACACACACTAACACACCACCATGTCAGTGTCACTGCAGTTCTGAGAAGGATCCACCACCCAAATAGTACATGATCTGTGGTCATCCTGTGGGGATCCTGATCATTAGAGAACAGAGTAAAGGGGACTAACAAAGTACAGTGGTTCTTGAAAGTTTGTGAACCCTTTAGAATTTTCTATATTTCTGCATAAATATGACCTAAAACATCATCAGATTTTCATACAAGTCCTAAAAGTAGATCAAGAGAACCCAGTTAAACAAATGAGGCAAAAATATTATACTTGGTCATTTATTAATTGAGGAAAATGATCCAATATTACATATTATTGAGTGGCAAAAGTCTGTGAACCTCTAGGATTAGCAGTTATTATGAAATTGAAATTAGAGTCAGGTGTTTTCAATCAATGGGATGACAATCAGGTGTGAGTGGGCACCTTGTTTTATTTAAAGAACAGGGATCTATCAAAGTCTGCTCTTCACAACACATGTTTGTGGAAGTATATCCTGGCACAGACAAAGATTTCTGAGGATCTCAGAAAAAGAGCTGTTGATGCTCATCATGCTGGAAAAGGTTACAAAATCATCTCTAAAGAGTTTGGACTCCACCAATCCACAGTCAGATGTAGTATTTAATAGTATAATATTTTTGTCTCATTTGTTTAACTGGGTTCTCTTGATCTACTTTTAGGACTTGTGTGAAAATCTGATGATGTTTTAGATCATATTTATGCAGAAATACAGAAGATTCTAAAGGGTTCACAAACTTTCAAGCTCCACTGTATGTAGAGAAACAGATGGTCATATTAAAGTGATTAGACAGTGTATATGTAGCCTACTAAAATAGCCAAACCAAGCTTTCTCCTCTTGGTGCTGGCTCAGTGGTTAATGGTCTGGACTGCTAATATGAAGGTTGTGAGTTTACTGTAAATCCCAGTTCTGCTAAGCTGCCACTGCAAGGCTTTCGACCATCTACTGCTTAGCTCAATGTTAATCGCTTTAAAAAGGCATCTGCTAAGTGCTGTAATACATTAATATGAGATGATTGTATTTCCACAATATAGGCACGATTTCTTCAGATCATCATGCAATTTCCATATAGTATTAGACATTAATATTGGATAATGGCATTACTAGACTATAGGCATGCAGTCAGATGTTTTCCAATACATCATGCAGTTTACAAAAAAATATGATACATTAACATTGCATAATTGCATTCCTAGTGTAGTCATGTCATCAAATGTTTACAAGCTTGTCATGCTATTTGACAAGCCTGAATGTGTGCTGGAAAGGAGTACAGTGTTGGTCTGATATCTGCTCCCAAAGGTTCAGTGCTTACACACTCTCTAGTACACTTGGGAAAGGGTTTGGACTGTTCTTATTCAGTCTATCAGAGGCTGGCAGGCTGAGGTAGGGAGCATGCTAGTATTTCTGTTATGATTGAATGGAGCTTTTAGCAGAAAAACTCCACTGGGCTCGAAGCTGAGACTTGAATGCCACAAGGAATACACTCAAAATCCAGTCTATTCTGCACTGAGAAGGCATCTACCAGCTTCCCAGTGGGAGCTTAGGAAACAGGTATTGAGAAAATCTTTGTGTTTGATCCTGGGCTTGCTGTGACTCGTTTCACGTTTTTACAGTGTTTCAAAGATGCAGGCTATATCAAAGGTGGGTTCCTTAGTGCTCACAACTAACATATGTACAGACCATACAAAATGCATATTTCTCTCAGGTAGGATACATACAGGCAATGCACAGTACAGCCACTGCTTATGTTCCTATAATGGACATTATACTGTAAACAGCCAGTCTTAATACCATGTTTCCAACATTCATCATTCATTCATTTTCTTATCTGCTTAATCCTGGATAGGGTCGTGAGGGAGCCAGTGTCTAGCCGACGGCATACGGAGCAAGGCAGGAACAGTCAGGGTGCCAATCCATAGTAGGGCACACACTCACACAGACACACTCATAAACACTAGGGCCAATTTTAGCATAATCTAAAGCATGTATTTTGACTCTGGGAGGAAACCAGAGCACCCAGAGTAAAAGCAGGCAAACACGGGGAGGATATGCAGACTCAATGCAGAAAGGATCCAGACCACTACACCCAGGACTGAACCCAAGACCTTATCACTGTTAGGCGACAGTGCTACCCACCAAGCCACTGTGCTGCCCTCCAACAGACCTAATAATAAATAAGCAGTTTGTTCAGTGAACTACCAGTCTGTGAGTTTAAGTGTAGAGAGGTTTGAAACAGGTGATAAGATTAGCAAGCTGCAATTGCTGAGTGACGAAGTGTTCAACTGCCTGATCAACTGATGCAAGCTGCTACTTCTTCTTTCCAAGAAACTGGTCATGGGCAGCGATCTCCTTCGGGACCAGACTGACTTAGACTGTCTCCATCGAGATGAAGCTTACTGTCAGAATGCACAAAATCAGCCAGACAGTTGTTTAGGTTCAGGTAACTTCCACAAACATAACAGGATGAACTAAAGGACACTGTTGGCTTCTTTAAAAAGGCCTCAAACCATCATCCATCATTAACTCTGACCTAATTCCCAGTGCTAAAGTGTTGAAGGCTAGATCTTCAATCTACAAGAGCATTAAATCAAATAAGAAACCAAACAGCAATACAACATATGAAAACCAACCCATGGTCAGTATTAATGCCGCACTGTTAAGCTATCCATAATTTTCTTTTTTGTCTTTCTTGACATAAACATTCTAATCTGCCACTTTAGAAATTTCAGATTTTTGCTGCAATGGACATATGACTTTTTTTTTTTAATCTTACAGCACGATTCCATAATTAGAAGCTAGAAGGGCTGTAGTGATAGCACATGACAGATTACGCCAACTATATGCAATAAATCAGTTGGGTAGGTTGATGAATATGGCTATTTAAAATACTGAGGGATTTGAGAAAATGCAGACATTTAAGGTGCAGGTGACAACACATGCACATGCATGGTTATAGGGAAAATGTGAAGGGTCATTCCAAGGCTTTAGAGTAATAACAGGGGAATCCCAGCGGGCATGACATAGGTAATGGTTTATTGGATTAACCATGAACTGTAGAAAGGTGCTTATTAACTTTCATATGGGACCATTTATGGCCACTTCTAGACAGGATCTATCATTCACCCCAAGCATAACTCTCTCTGTGCGGAAAAATGATGACGGTGGTCTTCTCTTAGAATATAAGTGGAGGATAAGAGAAGGAGAGAGGGACGATTTGTCACACTTCATTTATGTTTAATATAATCCTGAAGGTGATTTGTATGAGGCACTATTTTACTGTGTGCTAGTCTGGTGTAAACTTTTGCGCATTTGACCTTAGTGACAGACAGAATAGCTCAGGGTATGAACAATACTTAACATCAAGATGTAATTTTGAAATTGCAAGTTATTACCAGTTATATTTATTAATAAAGTGATAGCTAACGCATGTTACTGCAAGAATGCATATGACCAGAGCAAGTAAAACAAATTACATGGGAGAAACTCAATGCATTTATGCATGTAGATATGATCAAGGCAACCTGCTGAAGTTAAAACCAAGCAACAGAATGGGGAAGAAAAGTGATTTAAATGACATTGTAGATGGCATGCCAGTTGATGCTAGATGGGCTGGTCTTAGTTCTGGGAAAATGCTGATCTATTGGGATTCTCTAGAGTTTACACAGAACGGTACAAACAAGGAGAAAAATATCACAGTTCTCTGTGTGAAAATGACTTTATTATGACAGAGGTCAGATGAGAATGGCCAGACGGGTCAAGCTGGTAGAAAGGTAACAGTAACTCCAATAACCACTCATTACAACTGAGTCAGATGCAGAAGAGTGTCACTGAATGAACAACACAGTAAACCTTGAAGCAGATGGGCCACCACAGTAGAAGACAACACCGTGTTTCACTCCTGTCAGCTAAGGACAGGCAACTGAGGCTACAATTTCCTCACCAAAAGTGGAAATAAAAAGACTGGAAAAACCTTGTCTGGTTTTATGAAACTTAATTTCTCCTGCGACATTCGGATGGCAAGGTCATAATTTGGCATAAACAACATGAAAGCATGGATCCATCCTGCCATGTATCGGCATTTCAGGGTGCTGATGGTGGTGTTATGTTGTGGGGGATATCTTCTTGGTAGACTTTGAGTCCCTTAATACCAGTTGAGTGTTGTTTAAACACTACTGCTTGCCAGAGTATTGTTGCTGACCATGTCCATCCCTTTTTGACCACAGTGTACCATCTGTTTCAACCTGGTTTCTTAAACAGTGAGCTCACTGTCCTTACCTCCTCAGTCACCAAATCCAAGAGAGAACATTTGGGGTGTGGTGGAACAGAATATTTTACATTATTAACAAATCTGCAGAGAACTGGAACCGCTCACTGGATATTTTCCTTTCATTGGACCATTCTCTGTAAACCCTAGATATGGGTGTTCCAGTCCCAGTAGATCAGCAGATCCTGAAATACACAGACCAGCCTCTCTTGCACCAACAACCATGTTCTTAAATCACCTTGTTATGACCATATCTGCAAGCCTAAATGCATTGAGTTGCTGCCATGCGATTGGCTGATAAGATATCTATAATGCTGTTTAATCATAATTAATTTGTGTGCTGTCCAGTGCATGAAATGAATTTTCTCAAACAGTAGGGCAAAACTGTGATTAAATGGGATGGTCTGTAACGTAGTCTCGTGGTCGATTGCAATGATAATGATAAACTAGTAGTACTAGTCTCCAGTCACCTGTCCCGTGCGGCGCATGCGCAGTAAAGGGAACAGGAGCCGCGGTGCGCTCAGCATCACGGAGCTCGGAAAGAGCGGTGGAACATGCACGCGCAGAAATGGGGGAAATAAGCAGATATCTCCTCAAGGTAGGGCAGATCTGACACATTTCTATTATGTTTGACGCTTCGGGGTATTTTCTGGTTGCAATCTGCTAAGCCTGCGACAAAGACAGGGATAAAGCGAGTGTTTTCCAGGCTGTCTGAAGGAGAAAACTGGCAGGATGCGGTTGTTTGATGGCAGAGCTGTGAATCGGCCCTGACTCGGTTGTAACCTATTAATGGTCAAGGGCAAAGGCGAATGCACATTAGAAAGAGAGATCGAGAGTACAGCTTTATTCGTCGGGGGTTTTATTTGTTATTGTCTCTAAAGCCATTCCCGGTGCATACTATCGGCAGCAGTCTTCGTTCAGGTCGTGTCTCGACCACTCTTATCTGATATACCTTTCATAAATGTGTAACCTAACATTTAATAAATCACCTCATCCGTAGGCTACGTGTATGTATCCATGTTATTATCTGTATTTGATAACGGTGTACTGCAACCCAAGCATTATTAATTAACACTAAATCGTGAGGTCTAATGGGTTAAACTACATTTTCTAAATAACTTGGCATGAGTTGGACTCCTTTGATTCTGTTATTGCATGATATTATTTGGATGTGTGTTTTAGATCTACACCAGAGCGCCTTTACATGCCTAATGTATATTCCGTCTGTTCTGTTGTCTCATGTAGTGGAATCAGAGTGTGTTTTTCTCCGAATAAATTACTACAATGTCTGATTGAATTAGGAATAACAGATTAATGGCTTCAATGGGCTTGGGTTCCAAATCATGTGACATTAATTACTGAGTGTCGAAGCATAGACAGAAGGCTGCTTCAGGCTGAATGAAGCACAGAGGCAGGATGGAGGAGATCAGTGGTATGGAAAGTGAGCGCTCTCCATGGTGCCGAACCACAATATTGAATCACGGGGTATTAAATACAGAGGCAGTCTTTCTCTTCGGAGGTTCTGGCATCCAATGGAATCCACCAGGTCTCATGTGAGAGTTTACAGTGTTTAGTGATAGGCTGCTCATGTGTTTAGCAGCATCATTGAGGTGTGTATTCATCCATCTATCCACCGATTCATTCATCCATACATACATCTATATTGACCCAATTATTAAAGATATCCATGATACATTTACCACTTTCACCTTTTCTTGGCAATGTGTGACCTACTGTATACCACACACAGTGGAGGCCAAACGTCTGAGACCACTAATGAAAATACTTCTATTTTGCATTTTTCTTAAATTAAATTTTTCTTATATTTCAGAATGTATTAGTATTTGATATGTTCCCACTTTTCGTGTAATGATAACGTACACTTGAGCTGGCATAGACTCGACATGTTTGTGCAAAATCTGATGTTATCTCAGCATGATTTCACGATATGTGAACAAGATATCATCTTGAGATGTTACTTGATTCTTGGCTTAAAGTGCCCCCATAAATGGCCTATGGAGTTTAGCTCAGGTAACTGTGGAAGAAAGTCTTTGATGATCAGCACTCCATTATCGTCTTTGGTCTTCAAGTGTGAATGTTTTGGGTCAGTATCCTTCTGTGGCATTTGCACTAGTGGTCTCAGACTTTTGGCCCCCACTGTATGTGTGTTGTACAGGTACTTTACACTGTGACTGTAATGTTCTTGAGGTTCCATATGGATATTGTCATACATCATTAGCTAATGAAAAAGATTACAGACAGTGTGTGTTTTTTTTATTCTACGTGAGGCTGTGGTTGAAATGAAAAAAAAAAATGAAAAAAATATCATCTAAACTTGCTCTTCCATCTTTTGCTTTCTAAAGGTCATGTGCCTGCAGGAGTGAGTGATACAAAAACTCCAAAACAAACTGGAGAAGTTACCATATTGATGTCCTCACTGAAACCCATACTGGAAGCCATTGGCTCCTAGAAGAGGGTTCGCCCTTCCCAACCCCAAACATCCCCTTCCAGCTGCTCCTAGGATCCTACACCAGACATCATGTTCTCTTCCAACTTTTTGGGCCGGGGTAACCCCTTGAGTGCCATGTCTTCTGCAGTGAACAAGTTTAGTCTGTTTGGGGATGAGACTGAGGCGGGACAGGACAAGAAGCAGCAACAGCAGCCTGTACCTCCAAAGCAGAAAGTCCCTGAACAACAGGGTAATGGGCAACCCTTATCTCTGGGATCTCAGAAGAAAAGTGGGCATGAGCCACCAGGAAGGGGTACGGGTGGCCCTCAGCAGCAAGGGACTGTCAGAGGTCTGTCTCCGAAGCCACAGCAAGGAGCTGGTACGGGAGGACCTCATCAACAAGGAGCTGGGAGGGGAAAGCCTCAACAGCAGGGAGCAGACACACAACATGGAAACCCAGGGTCTGGCAATCAACAAGTCAAAACATCTGCAGGTTCCGATCCAAAAGCAAGGTCACTCTGTCCAATCTGCAAAAACACTGAACTCAATCTAAAATCCATTGAGCCACCCAACCATAACACATGCACTCAGTGTAAAACAGTTGTCTGCAGCATGTGTGGATTCAGTCCTCCAGATGCGGCTGTAAGTAATCCACAATTTTACATTCATTCCTCTGTAAATGTGTCTTGCTATGTGTAATGTGTGTTAATAAGATAAATGCAGGCAAACACTTGCAGCTTAAGTAATGCCTAGAATATAAAGATAGATTGTTCACATTGTTACCTCCCAGACTAGGTTTGGGATGATGGGATGTTTGAAATTCGGAAAGTACAAAGCTAAGTAGGTTACAAGCCAAACCAGCCACACACACACACACCACTAGTGAACACACTCAGACAACACGCCAAAGCCTAAATATGACAGAAGCCACAATAAATTCAATAATAGATGCAAAATTGGCAAAAATCACTACTCACACTATGCATGACAGAATGCCAAAAGCACAGTGACCAAAGTCACACAAAATCCCATTAATACAATGTGACTAGATACACACAAACACCATTAGTACAAAGTAACACCACAATTAGTCAGCAACGGCCAGTGCACAAACCATAGCAGACACACAATACATTCTAATGCATGAGAAACGAACACCACAATAACACCAAATTAGAGAGACCACACAATCACCACAGACAAAACTCACACTAAATTAGTATAAGACAGGCATCACAAGCTCTAACTGATAGGGGTGTAACTAGGGGTGGGCAATATGATGATATTTTATCGTATTGTGATACATTTTGTTATATAGATAAATGATTTGTTTTCTGAAAATATTGAGGCTGTCATCAGTGCTAAAAGAGCACTGACCAACTGCATGTTTCATTATAAAGAGTGTACTTAGCCCTGTTTAACTGGATGAAGTACACATTTTGAATATAAACCACTTTACTAAGTATGGCATAATTTTTGAATAGTAGTTCTTATGAATCTGTCACTACTGATGCGTTTTGTCTGCGATCACATGTATTGTGATAAATATCGTGTATCATGAAAATGTCATTAATTATCGTGATATAATATTTTTATCATATCGCCCACCCCTAGGTGTAACTATACACTCAGCTCAGAATTAGATAAGACAACTGACTGAAAGCATTCCTTTTTAATTTCTGAAGTATAACAATTCAAAACTAGAGAGGTGCATTTCCTGAAGAAAATGCGAGTGTGATTGCCACTCTGCAATGACCGACCCTTAGTGTACCTCATGGACCCAAAGGTAATTAAGTCACCTCAGATTGCACCCGTGATCAAGCCTGCCAAATTTCGTGGCAATAGGTCGAAAACTGACCGAGTTATGGTCATTGGCCCGCCAGGGGCCCCAGTGCCCAGTCGGAGTCCACAGGGGCCCAATGGGCATCACATTTCACCTCAGACTGCACCCGGGACCAAGCCTGCCAAATTTCGTGGCAATAGGTCGAAAACTGACTGAGTTACGGTCATTGGCCCGCCAGGGGCCCCAGTGCCCAGCACGGGGTCCAGAGGGGTCCCATGGGCATCACATCTCACCTCAGATTGCACCCGTGATCAAGCCTGCCAAATTTCGTGGCAATAGGTCGAAAACGTCATTGGTCATTGGTCATTGGCCCGCCAGGGGCAATCACACTAATAATAAACGGAATAATAATACTTTCGGATTTCAATAGTATGATGGCCTATATAGGCAGTCACACTAATTATGTGTACTTGTCTTGTATAAAAAATTAGACAAAAATAATCTTTAGTCCCCTGCAATTAAAATAAGCTAGAAGGAATGTTAAATAGTATTACTGTAGCAAAATGTGTTATTGTAACAGTTTCACCAAAATTAAACTTTAAAATTAAGTGCTATCTTAAATAGACAATCAAAGTAAACAAACAAACAAACTCACTAAGAATGGATGTCATGCGTCTGCATGCATCACATATAATTTCACCCTCTGGTGTTTAAAAATGCAACTGCATTACATTACATAATAAACAGAACACGTATCATCCAACTCCATGATGCACATCGTCACATTTTTGCATCACAATGTATCCTGTCACGATGTATCCTGTCACAGTGTATCATTACACCACTACTATCTGAGCATCACGAGCATTAAACAGGCATCATAAGCATTCCTAATGCACATGCCGCGATCATCAGTGAATGTCCAAAGCAAGGATTAAAGGAAATGTAAAAGCTCGAAGCTCACCAGCACGCTCACATGCCGGCTTAAATGAGGTCACAGTAATAGTGACATAAGCGACCTCTGACGCGTCCAGCTCAGCAGGCACCGGCTCACATGACATGTCTCATCACACAGAGGAAGACAGAAACATAGCAATACAAACAATCTGCAGTGCAGGTCATACCAACATGACTGGTCTTCTATATGAGCAGATGGTTAGTTGCAAACATAGATTTGCAAAGATGATTTATTGTCTGTGGTTGTGAGATCTAGCTCCCTAATCTATGCTATAATTTCTTTTCATTTTTTTTGCAGGCTAAGGAATGGCTTTGCCTGAGTTGTCAGATGCAGAGGGCTCTCAATAGCGCAGAACCGTCTGTCTCTGCCATGGCGAAAGCACCTCAGCCCAGCAAAATCTCTGCACCGCCTAAGTCTTCTGCCAAGGAAAATCCATCAACAGCACAAAATATTGAACCTCCACAGAGTAAAGCCTTGAACCCATCTGCCAGTCAGCAAAACAAACCTTTGGGAAGTCATAAACCACTGGGACAGACTACACCAAAACAATCCAGTGCCACCACATCTCCATATTCTCAGCAAAAGTCCACTCAGCAGCAAAGACCTAAAGAAAACCCATCACCTCAAGTCAAGTCCAATCCACAGGCTGAACTTCCAGACGAACCATCAGGCTTCTTTGGTTTTGGATTCAGTACTGCTCGATCCCGGTCACCGTCTCCTCAGCCTTCTGAATCTACTGTTGCTGGAAAGGTCGCAGGATTTAGCTCCTCGCTTTTCAGCTCTGCATCTAGCTTGATCTCATCAGCTGTTCAGGATGATCCAACCACAAAGCCACCAACGTCTCGGAAAGGCTCTGCTGTGTCCCAAATGTCTGGCAAATCCACACCTCTAACCACACCTCCAGCATCACGCAAAGGCTCAGACATCTCCATCAAGTCCCCCAAGCTTTCTGCAACCCCAAAACAGGAAGACAAGTCTAAAGAGCAAAAGAAATCAGAATCAAGTCATCCAGTCAAAGCACCGGACCAAACACAAATAAAAGGGAAACCAGCCTCTTCTCAGTCTCCAAAAGCAGCCAATGTCAGTCCAAAACCTCTTCCAAATGCATGCCCACTCTGCAAGACAGACATCAAGAAAGATCCACCTAACTACAGTACCTGCACTGAGTGCAAAGCCATTGTGTGTATACAGTGTGGGTTTAATCCAGTACCTCATCAGACAGAGGTAAGCAAAAACATCTGTTCACCTTACCATGCTTATATGTTGTTAGAATATGTTGTTCTTTACGGCAATATGATACACTTCACTTTGGTTAGCATGCAGGAAATATTTCCAAAGGCAAATTGGAAAAACTGTGCATTCATTTAATGACTCATATTTTCTGCCCGAATGTGTTGTATTTGATGGTTAATGTAAGATTTCCTCCAGACTACACAATCCTATAATAGACTAAGCACCTTGGGGATTTACAATACAGGTTACTTAATAGGCATACTGATTTATTTTAATATATCTAGTCTCAAGATGGTTTGGAGTATTGCCAGTTGAAAAGTAAAATTGCCATTGAAAAACGATAGGATACCTCATTTTATTTAGTACCAGTTTCTTTAAGAATGACAAATATTAATGTTATAACGTGTACCTATTCATTGTCAGAATTTTTCTTTTCTGGAGTTTTTTATTGTTAATAAAAAACAAAGAATTTTAAGTTTCATACATCTATTATTCCATTACTTTTCCTGATGTTTTATGTTTTTGCAGTCATATTGTTTCAGTATTGGTATCAAGATATTTTAGTTAAGTATCGTTTCAAAGTCATAAATTTTGGTAGCGTGACACACTTATCATTAGTACATTAGACAGCAGACTGTCTCATCCGGAGACCAAGCAATTGTGGTTAAGGGTCTTGCTCAGGTACCTCTCAATGAATGGCAGCTGGCAGAGGTCGTTTTCAGTTTTGTGATCTTCCGATCCCATAGTCCAGTTTCTTAACCACTAAAAAACAATATTCCTTTTATCCTTAGTCATTATTAATACGACTTTTCCTCTGTAAACAGAGTTTTCCTACTTGTTTTGACTTTTGATTGTGTTTGTCTGTATAAAGTTATTTACAGAAAGGAAGGGAGGGGAGGGTACAGGGCAGAAGAAAAAAGCCATACAGAACAAACATATACACCGGCTATGCTACACTGATATTCTCTCATTTGATTGTGGAATTGGATGTCGGCAGGTTGACAGTAAAATGTCGTCATCATAGCGAAAGCTAGTGAGCTGGATAATGGGTTAGATTACTATAGCCCCCTTACATTATAGCATTGCATTTGTGTTACAGGAAAGTTTGGGTAGCAAGGTTAAATTGGCTTTTTAGCTTATTGTCATTTGTATATGCACCATGTTGGAACTGACTAATTCACCATATTCTCAGTCTCAGTTTTTAATCCACTTTGATAAATAATATATAACTGGATTCATATGAAGCATGTTTCATAAAAAAGAGAAAGATCTCTATATGTGCAGCTATGCCAAGCTACAGTAGTTTCAAATAACATATATCTAGAATTGGTTCAGATGTAAAAATACACACATTAAGTGTATGGCAAAATTGAATCATGGCCTTGGTCTTTCTGTGATTTCTTAAATCCTTCCCGAGTTCAGTAGCAGTTTTTTTAACTACCCAGTACAACACAAAGGCTATTGATCCTTACAATATGAGCAGTCCTCCGTGTGAATCAATCTCCTGAAGGAACACAAAAGAAACTAGAAAAACAATCAGTAAAAGCTTGTTCTGCCATGCTGGAGAACTCCTTTCAAGCTCTCAAAAGCAAAGTTGCAGCCAAGGCCTGAAGAGGAGATCTAAGACCCTGTAAAGCATACAGATATGTAAATTCAATTCTTGCAGAAAGAAACATAGTGGAAAAATCTTTGTAGAGTGAAAAATGAGTGGTTTTTTTAAAACAAAATAGTACAGCTCTTTTACCAGATATACACTCAGAGGCTCTGATTTTATAACATTCTTTTTTATGTGTAACGTAAAACATGCAAAATTGAGAACATTTACAATTTCAATACCTATAAGATTAGCCTCTGGCGGCTTTTGGCTATCACAAAGTCTAGGAGATTCCCTAGCACCATCAAAATACCCACAATGTTGTGTTTGATACTGTTGGTTGCTCATAAAATTGTAGTCTGGTTCCATTGCAACCAATGGTGTTCATAAAGACCAGCAGGTTTTTGCTGGCACCCTTAAGTCAAGTCAAGTCCAATTTTTATTTATAGCACTTTTTACAATGGAGCATTGCCTGAAGCAGCTTTACAATGACCTAGGCCTAACTGAGAAAGCCTAGGGTGGCAGTAGGAGTGACAGTGGCAAGGAAAAACGTTGGGAGGACCAAGACTTTCAAAAAGGACCCAAACCTCCTTGGACAGTCAAGAAAATTAAGTGTACCTATTAATAAGAGAAACATATTTAAAGGAAATATAATAAAAAAATAATAATATAAAGATATTATAAAGTTAAACAGTAAAAATATTATGAATAGCAAAACTGTAGAATGTAAGACAATAATAAATATAATAACACAGAGAATTTGGCAATATTTAATCCAGTAAAACAGGGTCACTGTAGGTTCTCGTTTGCTCTGCGGGAAAGTTTTGTTGGCATGGCATTCTCAGTCAACCGGAGGAGGGGAGGGGGCATTGTTGCCCTCCGATGTGGAACTGATGATGGAAGAACAGCTTTATTGGAGCCAGAACTGGTACCAGAACCAGAGTTCAAAGAGAAAACAGAATATGTAGTTAGTGATGTTATGAGTGCAGTCTATTAATATAACTCATTTGAGCAAGAATAGCATTAGACTCTGGCAGCACTGACTATAACAGAATACCTAGAAATGTAAGAACAAGTAGGTAATACAGCCAAGAGGGATCACATGAGACATTTTCAACCCACCTACCCAGCAACCATCAAACCTGAGTGATTGCACTTGAGAGGCAAGAGGACAACCCAACATTCCAGATCACCACAAAACTCTTTGATTGTGAACTTTTAGACCAAGGAAGTTACACAACCACCGAGTGAGGACCTTGGTTGTTGGGTCCTTTCTTCTAGCGTGTGGACCCAACCTTGTTCTGGTTCTGTCAGTCTTTGTTAAGGGCACCAACTTCTCGTTAGTTTATGCTGATTTCAGGTTAGGTCCAGTTGCTTTTGTGTGTCTGATTGCCTGACTCCCTGATGGAGGGGTCCTGGTGTAGGGTTGAGTTATAGTGCCCTCTGTTTGTGTGATTGTTCTGTCTCGTCGGGGGGGCTTCCATCTTCTGAGTTTCAGGGTTCTCTCGAGTCTAGAGGGCTGGGTCTGTGGTAGCGGAAGCAGGCCAAGGGTGCCCCTGATTTACAGTTACTTTGAGGGGTTTTTGTAGTCCCAAAGTGAGGCATTTCACACCAGGGTTGGGTTTGCATTAATTATTCTAAATGTTTTATATGCCGCCTTTCAGCATTTATAAACTTGTCATTAATAGTTATATCCACAATGGCATCAGCTTATTATATCTACACAGTGCAACACCCACTATCTTATCACTTCCATGTCAGTGTCACTGAAAATAGCCCTGCTCAGTAATGGCTCAACTGGGCTCCCGTTTTCATATTGGTCAGGGTTTTCGGGAGTTGAGACATTTTGAGCTGGACAGATGGATTACAGACAGTAAAATACATACAAATGTATTCAAATGTCACATAGCTGTAAGTGACAGGGCTAGTACAAATAATGCTTCTAAAAAGTTGTGTAAACCTTCAGTGTGTGAATGGGAACAATAGTTATTGCATATAGTCTGTGTAGAGATGGAGGCACCTTAGAGGATCTCATCATCTGGCAGGCCCTGAACATGTTGTGGTAGATGTTAAGAAACAAGACAGTGGACAGGTGACCTTGTGCTGTAACTGAAGTGTATCCTGCTTTGGTTGCAGGCTGGAAAACGACTCTTAAAGCTATACATTCACATGCACATGGCAAAAGTCTGTCCTCAAATGTGACATGGAGTAATCAGTATAAAATGTTATCCAGGGGTTGGAGTATACAAATGTGTTGCCTCTGAAATATGTGGGCAACCTCCCTGCTTTACAAACTGTGTGATATGATTGAATTTAGAATATAGAGGCTACTCCTAGTCCCTTTCGAAAACCTACGGGTCACAAGCAAGCAGAAATTTAAGATAATGCCATTTTGGGAGACACAACACACCTTTAAAATGTGGTGTGCTCAGTTGTGCCCACTGTAGTTAGCCTAATATAAGCTTACTACAACCCAAAATTAGAAAAAGTTGTGGGACAATATGGGAAAAAAGTGATTAGGGGAAAGAGCTAATTGCAACAAACAGGCTTTAAGTTAGCGGGAGGAGACAACACACAAAAGAAGAGGCGCGGCAAATCCTATATATAACAGAAGAAGTGAGTGTGTGCTTGCAATGGGTGTGAGACAAATGTACCGGTAAAAGGAAACGAGGAGAATGTGTGAATCATAGGAGCAAGTTAGAGCACATAGAGCCAAAACCACAACGCGAGAGAAAGTTAGAAAGACAAAGGAGAGATAATGTGGGAGGCGAATTGGGAGAAGGCAGAACAAAATGGATGAGTGTGTCTGTAAAGCCATATATTTGCGGAAACCACTAATGTGAAATTAGGGAGGGGTGAATAAAATTAGATCGTAAAAAGAAGGCAAAGAGCGAAAAGACAGAAGGGAGAAATAAAAAAAGATCCAAAGCGGGGAAGGGGGAAAGAAGATAAAAAGGGGAAGCAAGAGGAGGAGAGACGAACACAAGCACATCACGCACCACAACGAGGGGAGATACGTGGTACAAAAGACTCTTCGCCATAGGTATAGATTTGGGTGTGTAAAATAATGCACGACAGGCAAAAAGAGAGATCAGTACAAGCAAAACCCCAAGTTACGAGAAGGCCATGAGAAAACAACGACTGAACCGAAATAAAAAAGAAAAAAAGATAAACAGAAAAAGGTTGAGAAAAAAGAGTGGGTTCAAATAAGAAAGCAAGAGGGAAAAAGGAAAAAAGGGGCAAAGAGTGGTGTTCAGATGTGACTAGAAGTAGCGAAGAGAAAGAGGATGTAGTGATGCACAAATGTAAGAGAGGCAGAGAAGGAGTGGAGGACGAGAGTATGGATGACGAGAGCAGAAAAGAAAGGAGAGATATCTGTGCAAAAAAGGTGTGATGGCATGCTTCACGCCAAAGAAGGCATGTTGTGGGCGTGTGTGTGAGTGTAGTAATGATGTGACACGCCTCCAGGAGAATAAAGTTATAGCGCGAGAAAAAAGGCACGATAATAGACAACCACGACGCGACGACAAATGGACCCACACGCACAAAAATATTGTGTTAAGTGTTGGGGAACGTGAAGAGGGAGAGTGGAAAAAAGCGAGTGTTTCATGTGTTATTATATCAGCACAATAGAGGGATGAAGAGAATATGCAAAATATTCAAATCTCTTCCAATAGTTTTTTGTTTTTTAAAATACCTCATTAACCTAGCCCTAAAATTGCCCCATCCAAATTTTTTTGGTATGTGTTGGAGTCCAGGAATAGGATGTTTGTTAACAATTAAATGGAGTTCACCAGAAAAAGCTGAAATATCTTGGGTTCATATTGTCTGCAATGAAATAAAAAAAATCCAAATAAATGTAAGACATATAGTGTTATTTTTTTTATTGGCATTGCCCAATACTGTCCCAATTTTTTTCTGATTTCGGATTGTACATGACTATGATTTAAGGTTGATTTACCCTGACCAATAGAAACAGAAACTTTTCATTCAACATACATAACAGATACCCATCCATTTCTATCTAACTCCATTCAAAAAAAATCTGTATGTAACTTAATGCAAAAGAAATTTGCAATGGGTTTGTCTATTTGTTGCACACAAAATAAGAGTGCAGTCACTAGTAACAGACATTTAGATCCTCTGGCTGTTTTGCACTACCACTCCAATTAGCTACTTTATTATGTTATTGGCTTGTAATCACACTAAATAGGTCCCCTTGTGGAATATAAATGTCATTTACTAGTGTCTGCATCCCCAGGCATTATCATGAAAGTATATAAGAGTTCGTCCAGTGCTATACTATACCATACTACATGGTGCAGCTGGACTAAGGCCTGGATCAGAAAATAAAATGGACTATATGACCTTTTTATTGTGGATTTAACTCAGCCATTCCCAGTGTTTACTCCAGGGACATTTAAGAAGGTTAAGTGAATTTTAAAATGCTATTTTAAAATGTATTTTAAAATGCTTTATTTTTTCAGGTGCAATACATACAGTTATTGATATATTTTACTGAAAGCAATATTCATAAATCTCTTTTGATGTTGATGCAGGGAAAAGATTGGCTTTGTTTAACTTGCCAGACACAAAGAGCACTGAAAGGAGTAGAACCACAAGGACTTCCTGCAATAAACACCCAATCACTGGCCAAGGAAACCACTACCCTAAAGAAAGATTTGACTTCAAGTCCCAGACCGAAACAACCCTCAGTCCAACCGAGAGAGATTAGTGCCAACCAGACCGTATCACACAAAGATGAAGGTCATAAACAGGAACTCACTTCAGCAGCAGTGCAACCGGCTAGGCCAGAAATGAAAAGTGGCCAAGCATCTAAGACGTCCGAAATGCCTAAAGAAGAGTCAGGTTTCTTTGGATTTGGCTTTGGTGGTGGTCGATCTCGATCACCGTCTCCTCAGCCTGCTGCCTCTGTTGTTTCTGGAAAGGTTCTAGATTTTGGCTCCTCCTTTCTTAGCTCAGCATCTAACCTGATCTCATCAGCTGTTCAAGATGAGTCTTCCACCACCCCACCAACCTCTCGTAAGGGATCCACAGTATCCCAGACGTCTGCCAATGCAACCAAAATGCCTACAGGATCTTCAACATCACAGGCCAATACCAGGGTATCCTCAACAGGGACAGAATCTAAACCTCAAAATGAGAAAACACAAGAAAAGCAAAATGATCATCAGAGTAAGGCATCTTTGCCTCAAGCAAAGGTGCAGGATCAATCCTTACATATGCCAAATATAGGTCAAATCTCTCAGCCTTTCCCCAAAGCTTGCCCACTTTGCAAAGCAGAACTCAAGAAGGATCCTGCCAACTACACAGTCTGCACTGAATGCAAACAATCTGTTTGTAACCTTTGTGGATTCAATCCTATGCCTCATCAAACAGAGGTAGGATCAACCAAGTCAATGAAATTATTGCAGAATTAAATTGACTCACTTGTTTTTATGCTTGCCTGTTCACATTCAGTTCCTGTCAAAAGTTTGGACACAGGTATTGAAAATTATATTGAAAATATTTCTGCATTCCATTACATTTGTGTAAGCATTTTCAGTTAAAGGCTAATGTTAATATGTTACTATAACAGTAAATAGATATTTTACACAAATATATGTAGTCATGTTTGTCCTTGCAAAATATCTGCCCAAAATATTTTTTACAACAGGTTTATTAAACCAAAATTCCTGTTTCTGTTTAATGAACAGAATAATTACCAAGTGCCAGGTGTCATAATGTGTGCAATTGTAACTGGAAAGTGATTGCAAGTGCGCAGAAGTAATATGTATTATTCTCAAAACCTTCTTTCTTAGCCTTAACACTTGGTGTTATCATTTAGGCTGTTCCATTGTAGAGTGGATACAAAATCACCTATTTGTAAGAAATCAGTAGTTTTTTGTGTTTAAGAATCAACAATATGGCAAAACACTGAACCAAGCAAAATAAAATGTTCATCCATAATACCTGCAAGAAATGATGGGCAATAATTTAACACAGTGGCAAAACATTCTGAAAGTTTTAACAAGTGCAGTGGTCAAAACCATCAAATTGCCCTGTTCTGTGGTCTAAGTAACGGTATGAGCACTGGATCTGTGACAGACGACACTCTAAAATGACACTCTAGCTATAAAATGACACTTTAGCTCTATCACCAAGCACATCTTGAAATCAAATATTTGATTTGTATGACTTTGTTCCATTTAGGCCTTTTTTGCAGCTGTAAGGAAAATAAAACTTCTAAAACAAAGAAAAATGCATTGAAATCAGGTGTGTCCAAACTTTTGACTGGTACGGTATATACTGTATGAGCTAAAATATATGATTCGTGTTATTTTTGTTTGTCGATAGGGGGTAATAGTGATGCTTCATTGAAAGTATTTATTTGATTATTATATTTCAATTTTTTCCCTCTAACTGTTCAGGTGATAGAATGGCTCTGCCTAAACTGTCAGATGAAGAGAGCTCTTGCTGATGCCCCAGTGTCACCCAAGAAAATGCCTGAACAACCACAGTCTTCAACAAAGAAGGACACGACTCCATCATCCCAACAAAAAGTGGACACTACAAAGAAAACCGCTAATACTGTAACAACAGCTCTACAGGACGACAAAGGAACTGGCGCCATTCAGAAAATGCAGACCCAGAAAACGAAGGCAGCAAATGGTGAACTTCCAATCCAACAATCTCAGCAGCAAGAAAGTAATAAAACTCTGGTAGATGCATCAGAGGACAAATCAACCACACAAGATGACTCAAGTTTCTTTGGTTTTGGTCTTGGTGGTGCTCGATCGCGATCACCATCTCCTAAGCCTGATTTGACTGCTGTTTCAGGGAAGGTTCTAGGCTTTGGTTCCTCCTTCCTCAGCTCAGCCTCTAATCTGATCTCTTCAGCTGTTCAGGATGAGCCTTCCACAACACCGCCATCATCTCGCAAAGGTTCAACAGTGTCCCAGGCTTCATCCAAACCAACACCACCCACTTCTCGTAAGAGTTCCTCAGTTTCATCAACACCTCACAAGGCTGACTCTCTAGCCTCCACACCAGCTGTGTCACACAAACCAGCTGATGTTTCCCAGGATGTTCAGAGAATTTCACATGCTAAGGAGATCAAGCCAACTTCCAGTGCAAAAACAGAGGGGAAACAAATCACAGTCACACAATCACAGTCTTCATCCCCACCTCTAAAACGAGACGAAACTGCACAAGGGGACAAACTCCAGCCCCTACCTAAAACCAAACCTGTCCTCTTTGCAAGGCAGAGATTAAAAAATACCCCCCTAATTAAGCACCTGCACTGAATGCAAAAAAGTAGTGTGTACTCTTTGTGGATTCAACCCCATACCTCATGAAACAAAGGTAAAAAACCATTTCTTGGTAGTTTATGGGTATTGTTGTTTGCTTGTTTTTGGGTGACAGTGGCCTTGTGGTGAAGTTTCAGTCCCATGATCTGATCTCTGGTCCATCTAAAAAATAGGAGTGGCCTTTGATGGCCAGATGTCTTTAGGTGGAAATATAGGGTGGGCTTGAATGTGTCATGCTACTTACAGTGGTCAATAATAGGGCTGTAGTACAGTAATAGGGCTGGACTCAAGTCCATGTTTTGATGTCTCAGTCTTGTTAGTATTTGCAACTGCGCTTTTCTCTGTGGTCAGTTCTCTTTTTGACACGCACTGTATTTTTGGTTCTTGTATATATGCATTTTTAAATTCAGACATGACAGAGTGCCATTTGCTTTAAGACTAGTCGATCTTGGTTGAGTTTCAAGCTGCATAACTAGTGTATTTTTGGGTATCAAAATGCAGCACACTTTTTGTGATATATCACCACTGTGTACTAATGTGGTGTGATTTGGAGAGAGAGCCAAGGGTGTCAACTCCAGGGATTAGCTTTTTATTTCAACACTGTTTGATTCCTAGTATTTAAAAAGGATAGAATCATATTTAATATCCTTTAAAATAATATAAAAGCATCATTTGCTGTAAAAACAGAAATTATTGTGCAATGTAACATTATGGGTCAGACCCCTAGTGTGCATCTGGTATGTGCATATAAGTGCAGTTTCCCCGTCATCAGGAGAGATGTTGAGTTTAGCTACTCATCACAGCTGTACACAACTAATTTAGACCAAATCTTGACCAAAATATATAGACTATACAGTGGGGCAAAAAAAAGTATTTAAATCAGCCACTGATTGTTTCAAGTTCTCCTACTTAGAAATATGAGAGAGGTCTGTAAATTTTCATCATAGGTACACTTCAAACTACAAGAGACAAATTGAGAAAACAAATCCAGGAAATCACATTGTAGGATTTGTAAAGAATTTAATTGCAAATTATGGCGGAAAATAAGTATTTGGTCAATAACAAAAGTTCAACTCAATACTTTGTAACATAACCTTTTTTGGAAGTGACAGAGGTCAAACGTTTTCTGTAAGTCTTCAGCAGATTTGCACACACTGTAGCTGGTATTTTGGCCCATTCCTCCATGCAGATCTCCTCTAGAGCAGTGATGTTTTGGGGCTGTCGCCGGGCAACACATACTTAACTCCCTCCACAAATGTTCTATGGGGTTTAGGTCTGGAGACTGACTAGGCCACTCCAGGACCTTGAAATGCTTTGTATGGAGCCACTCTTTTCGTTGCCCGAGTGGTGTGTTTGGGATCATTGTCATGCTGGAAGACCCAGCCACGTTCCATCTTCAATGCTCTCACTGATGAAAGAGGGTTTTTGGCTTAAAATCTCACGATACATGCCCGTTCACTCTTCCCTTAACACGGATCAGTGGTCCTGTCACCTTGACAGAAAAACAGCCCAAAAGCATGATGTTTCCACCCCCATGCTTCACAGTAGATATGGTGTTCTTGGGATGCAACTCAGAGTTTTTCTTCTCCAAACACGACGAGTTTTACTTTGGTTTCATCTGACCACATGATAATCTCCCAATCCATCTTCTTCTGGATCATCCATATGCTATCTGGCAAACTTCAGATGGGCCTGGACATGTATTGGCTTAAGCAGGGGGAAACGCCTGTCACTGCAGGATCTGAGTCCCTCTCGGCATAGTGTGTTATTGATGGTAGCCTTTGTTACTTTGGTCCCAGCTCTCTGCAGGTCATTCATCAGGTCCTCCATGTAGTTCTGGGATTTTTGCTCACCGTTCTCATGATCATTTTGACCCCATCGGATGAGATCTAGCGTGGGGCCCCAGATCGAGGGAGATTATCAATGGTCTTGTATGTCTTACAGTTGCTCTCACAGTCGATTTATTCACATCAACCTGCTTGCCTATTTTAGATTCACTCTTCTCAGCCTGGTGCAGGTGTACAATTTTCTTCCTGGTGTCCTTCGACAGCTATTTCGTCTTGGCCATGGCTGAGTTTGGAGTCTGACTGTTTGAGGCTGTGGACAGGTGCCATTAATACAGGTAACGAGTGGAGGACAGAGGAGCTTCTTAAAGAAGTTACAGGTCTGTGGGAGCCAGAAATCTTGCTTGTTTGTGGGTGAATACTTATTTTTCATCATGATTTACAATTAAATTATTTAAAAATCCTACAATGTGATTTCCTGGAATTCCTATGATGAAAATTACAGACCTCTCCCATCTTTCTAAGTAGGAGAACAATCAGTGGCACAATCAGTGGCTGACTAAGTACTTTTTTGTCCCACTGTATATATTTCTTTACAAATAAACAAAGTATAAAGCTTTAAAATAAAATGTTTAAGCCCTTCATTAGTGGATTTTACCTCAGGGCTGACCTTTATTCATCTTCAGTTACTTCAGTTATGAAACAAATAAAACTGCAACAAGTACTTAAATGCTAGTACTAATACTCAGGGAATTTTGATTATGTTTTCTATTGTTGTTTTTGCTGCTGCTGCAGCTGCTGCTGCTGATGATAATGATGATAATGTTGATATGTTAATAGCTCCACAATTACAAAAATGTGTCTACAACATTTTTCAAATAATTTTTGGAAACATTTTTAGCATAGTGACACAGTGGGTAGTGCTATTGCATCACAGCTCCAAAGACCAGGTTCAAGTCCCAGCTGCTGTCTGTGTGGGTGTTTTCCCCATATCTGTGTGAAATGTATCTTTGATATGTATGAGGAAACCGGCATACCTGGAGAAAACCCACACATACACGAGGAGAACATGCAAACTCCACGTGGACAGCACCAGGCTCTGGACTTGAACCTGAGTCTCTGCTCCGTCGTGCCGTCTCTAAAACCCTCAAATAATATTACAGTTGTAAGCAGCTTCTAACAAGAGCATGAACTAAGCACAAGAACTATCAATAAAAATATGCCTTGTTCTGCACCAATACTGTTATACAAATTGGATTGGGATATCTCTAACTACTAAAAGGCATGTGTTAACATGGATGTGGTGTTTAGAGTGTTATGTTAAATATTGCAAGTCAAATATTTTTCCTCTAAATGCAGCACAACGCTGTGGCTGTGGTAAATTCTGGATCCTAAGGATATCTTAGAGTTTGTGTAAAACTATAAAATATTCCTATATTACCTACAGTTGCTTTATGATCACAACAAATAAACATGTGACATTTGTACAATCAAACCCCAGGCACTGAAGAGAGAGGGAGTGAGTAAAGAGAGTGACAGAGAGACTGATCAAAAGAGAGAATGCAAGCAAGCAGAAAAGTCTCCTGTGCCACTATTTTCAGCTACATCACTAAAAGTTTGACAGGTTTTGAAGATGCCAGATGGCAGTGATTTTCCCTTAAATAATAGACATATATCAACCATAGGCAGTGTACAATTCCATCTCAGGACACACACACTCATTCGCACTAGGACACTTTACATAGACCAAATGACCTAACAAATGTTTCTGGAATATGGTAGCAACAGGAGTACCCTGAGAAAACCCAAGTAGACACAGGGAAAACACACGAACTTCACACAGGCAAAAGGTCAGACTGGGAAGATGACCCTCTGGTTGTCATGATAATGTGTAACTGTGTTGTTTGGAAAAGGTTACTTGTAAATTAAAGTAGTCTAAAGGTTTTCATTAAGCATTCATCAATCCCAGTTTTTTGGGGTGGCATGGTGGCACAGGTGGTTAACATGGTTGCCTCACAGCTCCAGAGATCCCCAGTTCAATCCCCACCTTGGATTCCGCCTGTGTGGAATTTGCATGTCCTCCCCTTGTCCGTGTGGGTTTACTCTGGGTATTCTGGTTTCCTCCCACGTTCCAAAGATATGCATTAGGTTAATTTGTTTCTGCACAAATATGACCTAAAACATCATCAGATTTTCACACAAGTCCTAAAAGTACAGAAAGAGAACCCAGTTAAACAAATGACACAATAATATTATACTTGGTCATTTATTTATTGAGGAAAATGATCCAATATTACATATTAGTGAGTGGCAAAAGTATGTGAACCTGTAGGGTTAGCAGTTAGTTTGAAGGTGAAATTAGAGTCAGGTGTTTTCAATCAATGGGATGACAATCAGTTGTGAGTGGGCACCCTGTGTTATTTAAAGAACAGGGATCTATCAAAGTCTATCAAAGACTTTGTCTATCAAAGGACTCCAGGGTAACTTCTAAGCAACTGAATGCCTATCTCACATTGGCTAATGTTAATGTTCATGAGTCCACCATCTGAAGAACACTGAACAACAATTGTGTGCATGTCAGGGTTGCAAGGATAAAGTCACTGCTCTCCAAAAAGAACATTGCTGCTCATCTGAAGTTTGCTAAAGATCACGTGGAGAAGCCAGAAGGCTATTGGAAGAATGTTTTGAGACCAAAATATAACTTTTTGTTTTAAAAGAAAAGTGTTATGTTTGGAGAAAGGAAAACACTGCATAAGCATAAGAACCTTATTCCATCTGTAAAACACGGTGGTGGTAGGATCATGGGTTGGGCCTGTTTTGCTGCATCTGGGCCATTTTCCTCAATAAATAAATGACCAAGCGTAATAGTTTATTATTTTATCTCTTTATCTATTTTCAGGACTTGCGTAAAAATCTGATGATGTTTTAGGTCATATAATTCTAAAGGGTTCACAAGCTTTCAAGCACCACTGTAACCTTTCTCCTGTTGTGAATATTCACTGAGGGCCATTCATTAAACAAATAAAACAAACAAATGAACAAATCCGGTGCTGATCCTGATACCTGAAAACATATAAGACAATTTAAAAGAATGAGAAACAAGAGAACTTTATTATTAATACTTTATTAATACCATTTATCATACATTAATTGGTAATAATAGAAAAGTATGAAGTACGCAGTTTTTGCTCATAAAATGCACACAATGACTGTAGATGGAAACTAACTGCACCAGATGTTTTCATATAGTTTACTTAAAAAAAAAATAACTGTGAACATTCATAACTATGACATGTTTGGGCTTTCTGTTTCATTCATAAAATTATTAGTACAAGCAGATGTTTTTTATATGTTTACCACATTATGGAATAAAGTGCCTCTAGTGAAAAGCACTTGTGGCTAAGAGATGGTATCGAATGTGCGTCAAGCATGTCTGGTCAATTTCTGATTGGTTTACTGAGGACAGTATTTGTGCCAGAGTATCAGATTGGTGAATCACTAGTTTACACTTCCTGATTTAATTCCAGATAAAGGAGTGGCTCTGCCTGACATGCCAGACACAGCGAGCTTCAGAAGTATCCTCTGTGCAGTCCCAGCCAAAGACCACCAAAATTCCTCCACCATCATCTCCTCAGAACAAGGGAGCTGCTACACTGGAAAAACCTCAGATAAAGAAGGAGCTACCAGATAAACACATTCAAAAAGACCAGACAACAACTGAAATAAAGCCAACAGATAAGAAATCTGTTTCAGCAGAGGAGAAGAAGCTGACAGATACTCACAGAGAACAAGAAGTCACTTCTAAGGACAGGTCAGGCTTCTTTGGTTTTGGTGGTGCTCGCTCTCGATCGCCATCTCCTCAGCCTGCTGCCTCTGCTGTTACTGAGAAGGTGTTAGGATTCGGTTCCTCCTTTTTCAGCTCCACATCTAATCTGCTCTCTTCAGCTGTTCAGAACGAGCCTTCCAAAACACCACCTTCTTCTCGTAAGGGTTCTTTCAAGACTGAATCCCCAGTTTCCACACCAACTACAGCACGAAAGAAGTCACAGGACCCCAAACCACCTTCTACTGAAAAAACAGAGGAAAAGAAATCCCAGGCATCGCAGCCTTTGGAGACACCATCTGTAAAGAGGGAAGAACCTGCAAAAGTTCTCAAATCACAGCCACTACCTAAAAGCTGTCCTCTGTGCAAGGCAGAGATCAGAAAAGACCCCCCTAATTACAGCACCTGCACTAAATGCAAGAATGTTGTGTGTAACCTTTGTGGATTCAACCCCATGCCTCATGAATCAGAGGTAAGCAAAGAGAGTTCTTGTAGTTCTAATAATGTATTTGCTTGTTAGTTTGTTGTGACTTACTGTGGCTTTAAATTTACTTGTAAGGGCAAAACTTCTGAAGGTACAAACTACCCAAGTAAACATTGTGTTCTTATAGTCCTAATAAGGTGTTTGGTTTTTATTGCATATTGTGGATTCTGAATGTAAAAAAAAATACCCGATTTAATTGCAGGTAAAGGAGTGGCTCTGCCTGACCTGCCAAACACTGAGAGCTTCAGAAGCATCTTTGGTGTCATCACAATCAAAGACTACCAAAATTCCACAAAACACCGCAACCGCTGTGTCAGAAGATCAACAGAAGAAGCAAGAGCATCTGGAAAAAGTCATACAAAAAGTCCAGACAACAACTGAAGGAAAAGCACAAGATAAAATATCCAGTCCAGCTGAGGAGAAGCAGTCACCTGCTCCTCACAGAGAACAAGAAGTTAGTAAAAAGGTTAACCCCCCTCAGGACACCTCAGGTTTCTTTGGTTTTGGTGGTGCTCGCTCACGATCACCATCTCCTCAGCCTGCTGCCTCTGCTGTTACTGGGAAGGTGTTAGGATTTGGCTCCTCCTTATTCAGCTCTGCATCTAATCTGATCTCTTCAGCTGTTCAGGATGAGTCTTCAAAAACACCACCTTCTTCTCGTAAGGGTTCATCAGTTTCACAGACTTCTCTCAAGAATGAATGCCCAGGCTCCACACCACCTACATCACACAAACCTTCAGAGATTTGCCAAGATACACACGCACGGAATTCCACACCACCTTCTACTGGAGAAAAGAAATCCCAGCAATCACAGCCTTCAGAAATACCATCTACTCAATCAACTGGGAATGAACCTACAAAAGCCGACAAATCTCAGCCACTACCTAAAGCCTGTCCTCTTTGCAAGGAAGAAATCAAGAAAGAGCCCTCTAATTACCACACCTGCACCAAATGCAAGAATGTAGTATGTAACCTTTGTGGATTCAACCCCATGCCTCATGAGGTAAGCAAACATTACTACTTGTGACTGTAACTCCATACTGAAAAGATTAAAGTTACCATTAATAAAGTTCTTGAGGTTCTGAGAATGTAATTTCTTGCTTCCTCTTTATTTCAATTTACTTGTAAATGCAAATGTTCTGAATATGTACCCTACCTAATTGAATTTCAGACAAAGGAGTGGCTCTGTCTTACCTGCCAGACACTGCGGGCTTCAGAAGTGTCCTCTGTAGACACTCAGCCAAAGACTACCAAAATTCCCCCATCCACAGCTTCTCAAAAGAGGGGAGATACTACATTAGGACAACCTCAGAAAAAGAAAGAGCTTCCAGATAAACCTATTCACAAAGACCAGACAACATCAGAGATAAAACCAGCAGATAAAAAATCTATTTCAGCAGAGGACAAGAAGCAGACAGATGCTCACAGAGAACACACTTCCAAGGAAACTCCTCCTCAAGAAAACACGGGTTTCTTTGGTTTTGGCGGTGCTCGCTCTCGATCACCATCTCCTCAGCCTGCTGCCTCTGCTGTTACTGGGAAGATGTTAGGATTTGGCTCCTCCTTATTCAGTTCTGCATCTAATCTGATCTCTTCAGCTGTTCAGGATGAGCCTTCCAAAACACCACCTTCTTCTCGTAAGGGTTCATCAGTTTCGCAGTTTTCTCTTAAGGGTGAATCTCCAGCCTCCACACCAATTACATCACGGAAAGGGTCTCAGGTTTCCCAGGACTCTCCGAGAATCTCACATACTAAGGATTCCAAACCACCTTCTAGTGCAAAAAGAGAGGAAAATAAATCCCAACAATCAGCTTCAGAAACACCATCTGTTAAGAGGAAAGAACCTGAAAAAGCTGTCAAATCACAGACACTACCTAAAAACTGCCGCCTGTGCAAGGCAGAGATAAAAGAGGACCCCCCTAATTACAGCACCTGCACTGAATGTAAGAATGTTGTGTGTAACCTTTGTGGATTCAACCCCATGCCTCATGAATCAGAGGTAAGCAATGAGAGTTCTTATTATTCTGATAATGTATTTGCTTGTTAGTTTGTTGTGGCTTATTGTGGATATAATTTTACTTGTATAAGCCACATTTTTGTTATGTATAAACTACCCGATTTAATTTCAGATAAAGGAGTGGCTCTGCTTGACCTGCCAGACACGGAGAGCTTCAGAAGTGTCCTCTGTGCAGTCCAAAATTCCTCTAAACAAGGGACCTGCTATGTCAGAACATCAACAGAAGAAGAAAGAGCATCCTGATGAAGTCATTCAAAAGGACCAGAAAACAACTGAAGGAAAAGCACCAGACAAAACTTCCATTCCAGCTGAGGTGAAGCAGTTGCCTGCTCCTCGCAGAGAACAACAAGGCACTTCCAAGGAAATCCCCCCTCAGGACAACTCAGGCTTCTTTGGTTTTGGCGGTGCTCGGTCCCGATCACCATCTCCTCAGCCTGCAGCCTCTGCTGTTACTGGGAAGGTGTTAGGATTTGGCTCCTCCTTATTCAGCTCTGCATCTAATCTGATCTCTTCAGCTGTTCAGGATGAGCCATCCAAAACACCACCAACATCTCGCAAAGGTTCATCAGCTTCTCAGGGTTTCTTTAAAGCAACCACATCAACTCCATCATCCCGCAAAGGTTCTGTAGTTTCTCAGACATCCACTATTCCAGACCAAACATTAAAGGATGAGACTAAGAAAACAGAGATGGAGAAACATAAATCAGAAGTTATAAAGAACCAAGAAGAACAGATAACTGAAGTGACAAAGTCATTAACACATCAAGAAAATGAGGCCTCAAATCCAGTCAAAGTTCCCAAAACCTGTCCTCTCTGCAAAGTGGAGCTCAAGAACAATCCATCCAACTACAACACATGCACTATCTGCAAGAACGTTGTATGCGTACAGTGTGGATTCAATCCCAGTCCGCACCAAACACAGGTAAGTTTTTGACGATTTAGAGATATGATGATTGATATGTTAAAGTGTATATTGCACTATATGTTTACATTCTTACATTTTACCCCCATCCTTATGTCTTATGACCTACAGAGTAAGGAGTGGCTGTGTTTGAACTGCCAAATTCACAGAGCACCAAGACTTCCTCCAGAAAAGGATAAGAAACCACTTGCTGATGGAAAACTACATGACAATCAACGAGAGGCTGAGAAAAAGCAAGCCTTGGCCACCTCTACAATAAAACAAGATATGCATAAACAGCATCCTAAGGAACAGCCACCTGGGCAGACTCAACTTACAAAAGACAAACCTTCTAAATCTGAACTTTCCAATGATGAATCAGGTTTCTTTGGATTTGGTTTTGGTAGGCGCTCTCGATCACCATCTCCCCAGCCTGCTGTTTCTGGGAAGGTGTTAGGTTATGGGTCCTCCATCCTCAGCTCAGCATCTAACCTGATATCCTCAGCTGTTCAGGATGAGACTTCTAAATCGCTTTCAACTTCGACTTCTGAAAAGACTGGACCAACACCACCTGGTTCTCAAAGGAAAGCTGTACAGTCTCAGTCCAATTCCTCCCAGGACTCTCCTAAAATGAAACCACACAATGGCAAGCCCACTGCTCCACTGGAAGCTACTGTAAAGGATGTCACAGAAACAAAAGTATCCTCTCAGGTTCTTCCCAAAGACTGCTCACTCTGCAGGGTGGTAATCCAGAAGGAACCTCCCAACTACAATACCTGTACAGAGTGCAAAAATGTAGTGTGTAACCTTTGTGGATTTAACCCAGTGCCTGACAAAACTGAGGTAAGATGTTTTTTCACATTGCTTTTTTTAATGATACACTGATGAGCCGAAACATTGTGATCATCTGCTTCACAACAGTGGTTAGGAAGGTAAGGCACATTTTAAATTGACATCTGCATAAATAGCCGGACACGAGGCATCACACCAAAACATTGCCCAGAGCATCACACTCCCTGTACTGGTTTATTGTTACCCCACAGTGTGTCCTGGTGCCATCACTACATCCCAGGATGTAATAGAACTCATTGTACAGGATGACCTTCTTCCTTTGTTCCAAGGTCCATTTGCCCATTATAGGCGCTTTTACAGCATGGTTATCAAGCTGAATGGTCTGCAGCTATGCAGCCCCATACTCAGCAGGGTGCGATGTCCTGTTTTGTGACACATTCTTCCCTTAATTAGCATTAAAAATGTCAGTGACTTTTACCTCTGTCAGGTTTTTGCCCTTGTGTATTGATGAGGCATGAGCATCCAATACCCTGTTATATAGTTGGTTGGCACTCAGCATGGCTGACCAGGTGCACCCTACATGCTTTGCTGTTTTGGAGATAAGCAGATAATCAGCATTATTTGTTGTTTGACATGTGAGTGGGACATAATATAATATTTTGGGTCATCAGTGTATATAGAACAGTGCCATAGGTAAATTAACCTTATCTTACTGTACTGTTAACAGCATCCTGATGATTGTTTAAGCCCTCATTTCACACTTTTCCTTAACAGGGCTGTTGTCTATAATTAATCATTCCTTTATCGAACGTTATTCAGTGGTACCTCGGAACTCGTCAAATTCGGTTCTCGACACTTAAACTTGTAGGTGTCAGAATGCAGGAATCGGATCAGGATTTTGTCACCTAATAGCTCGATCTCAGTGCAGATCTCTGCTGCGTTTCTCATTTTCTTCTTGATTTTCACATCTACAGTACAGTATTCTATGAAAAAAAATTCCCAATGGGTTCTAAAAAGGTTAGTGATAACAGCCAACCAAAATTAAAACAGTGAGAACATACAGTAATGAGAGAGCCTGTGTGCAATCTACATTAATGCATATGATGCCTTATACCGTCTGGATTTTCTGGGGGGTCTGGAACGGATTCATTTATCTTATTCCTTATGGGAAAAATTTGCTCCGTACTCGCCATTTTTAGTTCTCGACGAGCCTACGAATAAACGAGCACTGAGGTACCACTGTACTGTACATAATTGCCCAGTATGTTTGAATTTATGATGATGTTTGTACAATGTTTCAGAACAAGGAGTGGCTATGTCTGACTTGCCAGGTGGAGCGAACAACAGGATCTGCAATGCCAACCCAGTCACAACCCATCAAAGAGTCACAGCAAAAAGAGGTTTCTCAGGTCTCTCTTCAAAAGGACTCCCAGTTGGAGGAAAATGTGTTAGATCCACATAAGGAATCTAAAAGTGAGCCTTCATCTGGAAAACCTCTTCTTCCACAAGCTGAAGCTTCAAAAGACTTGGAGCTTAAGGGTGATTTGAGTCAGTCTTCATCTTCTCAGCCTGCCGTATCTGGTAAAGTCTTAGGATTTGGCTCATCCATCTTCAGCACAGCATCTAGTCTTATTTCCTCAGCTATTCAGAACGAAGCTTCACTTTCATCAGCACCTTCACGGAAAAATTCTGTGGTATCTGAAACACCCTCACTAGCTTCTGAAAAAGCCATTTCCTCCAGGGAAACAACTGATCACCAAAAGACAATCAGAGAGAAAACACCAGAACTTCGAACAACCAAGGAATCATCTGGTAAATTGAAATCAGTGGAAAGCATACCAACTCCAAAGTCATGTCCACTGTGTAAAGAGGAATTCAAAAATGATCCTCCAAATTTCAACACTTGCACATCTTGCAAGAACACCGTTTGTAATCTATGTGGATTCAGCTCCATGCTAAAGCAAACAGAGGTAAGACACCATCATTTAAGTGCCATTACTGTCCTACAGTGATAAATAAATAAATAAATAAATAGTAACTTGCACCTAGTGTAATATACTAATTGTTAGTCAGATAGATTGCATTACTCTTTGGGCATAAACAATATGAATCTCTAGTTCTTCTATTTATATGAACATGAGAACAATATGTTTGTGGAATATTCAACCATTTAAATTATTTGGTGGCTGTAGGTGCAGGAATGGCTTTGCTTAAACTGCCAGATACTTCGAGCACCAGGAGCTCCCAATGCAGAACCGCAAGCCAAAACACCAGCACCCTTACAGATGAATGAGGCTGCACTGTCTCAGAAGAAATCAATCATCTCAGTAGATGCTACAAAGAAGGATAAGGACCTTTCTGAATCTAGAAAATCAGAGGACAAAACCCTTGCAACGGAGTCCCAGAAACCCACACCTATTTCTTCAACACCACAACCTTCTCCTGTTAAACCTTCTCAACCTTCTAAAACTGAGACTCCGAAGGAGGGCTCTGGCTTCTTTAGTTTTGGTTTCAGTGGTATGAGATCACAGTCACCATCTCAATCTCAGCCTGCTGCCTCCAGCCTTGACTCATCAGCCAAAAGCTCTATTGCTAATCTGATGTCTGCTCAGGATCAACCCTCTAAAACACCACCAACGTCTTGTAAAGGTTATGTAATTTCTCAGACTTCTGCACCAGATTTACCAGGCTCCCCCAAATCTGTCACCTCTGAGAAGACAGAAGTACCTGCTATTCAGAAACAGGAAGAAAATAATCCTGCAGATAAAGCACCAAATGCTCACTCTGTCATAGCACCATCTGTTTATGTAAAAGAGGATGAAAACCTATCAGAGCTATCGAAAACATGTCCACTCTGCAAGAAGAAATTCAAGCAGGACCCTGGAAACTACAACACTTGCAGTTCCTGCAAAGCAACTGTATGTAACCTGTGTGAATCACAGCCAAGGAAAACAGACGTAAGATAATTATCTTTCATTGTTATTATTGTGGCAATTTATAAGGACTGTGATGACACAGTGGTTAAGGTATTGGTCTACTGAACAGACGGTTAAGGGTTACAACACTTCCAGTCCGCCATTGTTTAGACTTGCTCTGAATAGGGGTATTTGCTAAATGTTGAAAATGTACATATGTTTATTATGAGCCTATAATGTCAGAAAAATGGGTTGCTGTATCATTTCCTTCTCTAATATTTGCTGTCACTTTCCTGTAGGAGAAGGAATGGCTGTGTGTGTATTGCCAGAGCAATCAAGCACCAGAACAAATGTCTGCAAAGCCTCAAGAAAAAGCCCCAGAGTCTGCAGAGAAAATGCCACGCATGTCAGTAGGTGCCACAGAGCAAGTCCAGATTCAAACACCCATGACTGCCCAAGAAACACAAAAAACAGATCAGAAGACACTGACTACTGCCTCTCCACAAAAGAGGTCAAGTCTCCCAGGAGATGCTAAAGTGAAAGATCAGGAACCAGCTTCAGTTGTGGAAACAACGGTTAACCCTAACCCAGCCGAGTCTCAGAAATCGACTGCTGCTCCTTTAACACAACAACCCTCTCTTCCAGGTCAACCAAAAACTACTGAAGCATCTAAGGAGGAGTCAGGCTTCTTTGGTTTCAGTTTTGGTGGTATGAAATCCCGGCCTCCAATGCCTGAGCCTGCTGCCTCTGCTATTTCTGGAAAGGTTCTAGGCTTTGGTTCATCCTTCCTCAGCTCAGCCTCTAATCTGATCTCATCCTCTGTTCAGGATGAATCATCAATTGTACCACCAAACTCCCCTAAGGGATCTCCAAGAGATCTACAACCATCTTCAACCAACAAGGGGACTATAGCCCTGAGACAAGATGCAAAGAAAGAAGCAGAAAATAAATCAGAAAACCAGGCATCGGTTTCACTAGAAAATAAAGTTGCTCCTTTAGAGCATAATACAGCTTGTCCTCTCTGCAAGGCTGCCTACAAGGATGATCCACCCAACTACAACACCTGCACTGCATGTAAAACGGTTGTGTGTAACCATTGTGGATTCAGTCCTTTTCCTGATAAAACAGAGGTAAGGTACAGGAAGGTGCTTCAAATTAGCATCACATACAGTGTAAAGTGTGACTTGCTTGCTTTTTTGTCTAGACTTTCCTGACTGATCAGCAAGAATCTTCTTGTTGCAACTGATCAGTCAGATTAAC
Source organism: Ancistrus triradiatus (assembly GCA_025084515.1). Classification (NCBI taxonomy): domain Eukaryota; kingdom Metazoa; phylum Chordata; class Actinopteri; order Siluriformes; family Loricariidae; genus Ancistrus; species Ancistrus triradiatus. The sequence continues at coordinate 38,665 of JAJAGP010002077.1, forward strand.
TTTATACATGCACATGTGCTAACGTGTTTAATATATATATATATATATATATATATATATATATATTTTTTTTTTTTTATTTGTAAAGGTGACGGAGTGGCTATGTTTGACCTGCCAGATGCAGAGGGCACCAGGACCACCTCCTGCAAAGATTCAAACACAGGCAAACAAAGTAGCTCCACCAGTATCACAGTCAATAGAGGCTTCTGCTGCAGGTACTTCACAGAAGAATCCTAGTCTTCCAGCAAATGCCAAGGATGGAAAACCAGATATAGCTGTTAAACCCATGGATAAATCTTCTGCAGCTGAGGCACAGAAACCTGCTGCAGCTTCAGGACAAAAACCTTCTCCTGCTAAATCTTCAATAAAAACTGAATCTTCAAAGCAAGAGTCAGGTTTATTTGGTTTTGGTAGTGGTCGATCTCGATCACCATCTCCTCAGCCTGATGCAACTGCTATTTCTGGGAAGGTTCTAGGCTTTGGTTCCTCCTTCCTCAGTTCTGCGTCTAATCTGATCTCATCAGCTGTTCAGCATGAGCCTACCACAACACCACCAACCTCTCGTAAAGGATCTACAGCTTCTCAGACTTCTGTGAAAGTTACTTCAAATCCATCCAAGGAACATGGCAAGGAACCTATAGGAAAGCATGAAGAGATAAACAAAAAATCAGATACTGATTCAGAAGAACAGTTGGGAAAAGCAAGTCATTCTGTGAAAACAGATACATTACTCTCATCTCTCAAAGTGTGCCCACACTGCAAGGTCGATCCTCCTAAGTACATGACCTGCACTGAATGTCGAAACACCAGCTGTGTCACCCTTTGGTGGATTTCAGTCAATGGCACAACAAATACAAGGTGAGACTGTGTGCCTTAATATGCTTTAATTTGTGAGTTATTCCTAAGTTACTACTCTTCCTGCTTGTGGTGGCATAGTGGGGCTCAGTGCCATCATCACAGCGGCCGCTCCTGGGGTTCTCAGGGTGGAGTGGCGGGTGTCCTGTCTGTGTGGAGTCTGGGTTAGGGTTTGTCCTCCCTGTGTTTTGTGGATTTAGGGATGTTAAATATTTTAGGGATGTTAAATATTTTTATTATTACTTTAAATGAATACAAGGATCTTCCCTTCAAAAACAAAAATGATAGCCAATTTAGATCATTGCCAAGATTTAGAAAGTGAAACAGATACTAAGTAATATTTTTACTCTGAAATTTACTGTAGACTCAATCTTTTACCTTAATTTTCCTTAGGGAGAACTCCTAAAAGGATCAATAAAGTTTTATCTTATCTTATCTTATCTCTTATCTTTGTAGTACATGTAAAACTACAGATAGGGATTTTGATGGACCTTACTTAGAAAAGAAAACAATCATCTGTTATCTCAAAAACCTTATCATATTTCATTACTTAACAGATAAAGGAGCGATTGTGCTTGACCTGCCAGAAGAAGCAAGCACCAGGATCTTCACCTATACATCCTCAACCAGAGGCAATTAAAGAACCTCCATCAGCAGTGACTCAGGATCCTCCAACTACAGATTCTGCACAAAAGCGACCAAGTCTCACAGTGAAAGATCAGAAACCAGCAGCAGTGGTGGAAATGAAATCTCAGAACCCACCACAGCTACACATCACCACCCAAAAATGCAGCCACTCAAAGGAAGGATCAGGCTTTTTTGGTTTTCCGTCTTGGTGGTGCTAGGCCATCATCTCCTTCAGCCCGATGCTGCCACTGGTTTCTTGACAATGCTAGGTTTTGGCTCCTCTTTTCCTCAGCTCTGCATTCTAATTTGATTTCATCAGCTCGTCGGACAATCTTCTACTACACCCAACCAACGGCTCGTAAAGGGTCTACAGTTTCCAAAGTTTCTGCAGATCACTCCAACACCACCTGTTTCTCGCCCGCCTCCTGGTGTCATGCAAAGAAGAAAATGCAGACTTTTTAACATTAAAAAGCCCAGTCCAAAAGTCTCAGACTCCCTAGGAAAAAACGAGCGGCTTGCAGAGGTTCGTTAAACCATGTACAATCTGCAAGGTGGAGCTCAGAAAAGAACCACCGCACTACACACCTGCACTACTGTAAAACCCCCTTGTGTGTTAATCAGTGTGATTCCATCCTGTGCCACAACCAAGCAGAGGTGAGTTTTTTTTGTAATTATAGATTTATAGCAAAGTTGGAAAAAAAAAGTTTCTAAATCCTACTAGATTTTCTTATTTTGGATTAATAAAAACATTTTACTGTCTCTGCAGGTGAAGGAATGGTTTGTTTGGAACTGTCCAGGTGAAGCGAATCACAAGAAGCGTCCCTGCACTCACAGCAAAAGGCTAACCAAACTGTCTGAACAGCATCACCACATAGTAAAGGTAACTAACTGATCCGGAAAACAGTAGACAAGCTTACTCAAGCAACACGAAAAAACATTTCGACTGTTAGTTGGTTTTTGTTTTACTAACACAGCCGCTAACAGATAAATCTGCTCCACAAAGTTGAAACTTCAAAAAAGGAGTCAGATTTCTTGGTTTGGTGAGCACGTTCTCCCGATCACCATCCTCCTCAGGTGGCCGCCTTCTGTGTGTCCTGGGAAGGTTCTAGGTTTTTGGATCATCTCTTCTTTAGCACAGCCTCTAATCTCAATTTTCCAAACGGCTGTTGGTGATGAAACTTTGTAACTTCCCCCAACATCCCGTAAGGGTTCCACTACTTCTCAAACTTCAGTGAAGATCACACTTGCAACTCCCCCTCCTCTCAATGGATCTGTACAGCCAGAAAAAATGCAAGAGTCCACCGAATGAGCATACCTACTCTGGCAGAGAAACAATATAAGGATAAACTGAATGCAAACCAAGTCAAGGTTGTGAAGGCACTAATGAATCCTCAAATTAGCAGAAGCTTCTAAATCACAGCAAGTACCTGCCCTCTTTGAAGAGGATATTAAGTGTGGGCTTAAGTGTGGCCCCCACTACAATAACCTGCACAAAAATGTCAGAACGTGGTGTGGGAATCTCTGTGGATTTTAAAAGACCCCGTCCCCATCAGACTGAGGTTAAGACTCACACAACAACACATATATATAGATAATGCTGACTGTATATGCAATGTGGTGTGGAATAACAGAGAGAGAGAAAGAGAACTATACAGTATAAAATGTTACAGTGGAGCAAAAAGGTATTTAGTCCAGTCACTATTGTTCAAGTTCCTTGACTTAGAAAACTTGAGAGAGGTCTTTAATTTTCAATCATAGGTACCCTTCAAGCTATGAGAGACAAATGAGAAAAAAAATCCAGCAAATCCCGTAAATTATGGTGGAAAAATAAGTATTTGGTCATCAATTTTGGTTCAACTCAATACTTTGTAACTAACTCTTTGTTGGGGGCATGACAGAGGTCAAACCTTTCCCTGTAAGTTTTCACCAGTTTGCACACACTGTACTGGTATTTTGTGGCCCATCCCTCTCCAAATATCTCCTCTAGAGCTTGATGTTTATGGGAGGGGGCAACACGTACTTTCAACTCCCTCCACACATGTTCTATGGGGCTGAGGGGTCTGGAGACTGGCTAGGCCACTCCAGACCTTGAAATGTTCTTTTTACGGAACCACTCCTTTTTTGCCTGAGCGTGTGTTTTTGGGATCAATTGTCATGCTGGAAGAACCCAGGCCACGTTCCATCTCAATGCTGTCCTGATGGAAGGAGGTTTTGGCTTAAATCTCACAATACACATGGCCCCGTTCAGTCTTCCTTAACCCACGGATCAGTCGTCCTGTCCCCTTTGCAGAAAAACCTGCTGCAAGGTCTACAATTTTCTTCCGGTGTCCATCGACAGCTCTTTGGTCTGGCCAAGGTGGACAGTTTCTATTATACAAGATAACAAGGTCAAACCCCCAACAATGTGCCATTATACAGGTAACATGGAGGACAGGAGCTTCTTAAGGAAGAAGTTACAGGTCTGTGAGTGCCAGAAATCTTGCTTGTTTGTGGGTGACCAATACTTATTTTCCACCATATTACCAGTAAATTCCTTTTAAAATCCTACAATGTGATTTTCCTGGAATTTTTTGTTCTCATTTTTGTCTCTCATAGTGAAGTGTACCTAATGATGAAAATTTACAAACCCTCTCATCTTTCTAAGTGGAGACTTGCACAATCATGGCTGACTAAAATACATTTTTTGCCCCCTATATGTATGTATGTATGTATGTGGTATCTTTCATATATATATATATATATATAAGTCCTAACTAGAAAAAAGAGCCTAGCAAATGAGACAAAATATTATACTTGTCATTTTTTTAAATTGAGGACAAGTATCCAATATTACATATTATTGGTGGCAAAAGTATGTGACCTCCAGAATTAGCAGTTGGATTTGAGGTGAATTAGAAGTCAGGTGTTTTCAGTTCATAGGATGACAACCTTTGTTGAGTGGGCACCCTGGTTTTTATTTAAGAACATTGGGATTCTATTATCAAAATTCTGCTTTTCACATTCACAAACGCAGATTGTGGATCATGCACGAACAAAGCCAGATTTCTGAGGACCTCAGAAAAGAGTTGTTGATGCTCATCAGGCTGGAAAAGGTTTTAAACCGTCTCTAAAGGGTTTGGACTCCACCAATCCACAGTCAGACCTATTGTGTAAGCAACAAAATGAAGGAATTCAAGACCATTGTTAGCCGCCCCAGGAGTGGTCGACCAACAAAGACACTTCAAGAGTATAGTTGGCCGAGGCAGGGTTGCAAGGAGAAACCACTGCTCTCCAAAATATTTATTGCTTGCCTCATACTGCAGTTTTGCTAACGATCACATGACAAGCCATAAGGCTTATTGGAAGAATGTTTTGTGGCACGGATGAGACCACAATAGAACTTTTTTTTTTAAAAGAAAGCGTTATGTTTGGGGGGAAAGGAAAACCCACTGCATTCCAGCATAAGACCTTAATCCCATCTGTAAACATGGTGGTGGTAGTATCATGGTTTGGTCCTGTTGTTTTGCTGCATCTGGGCCAGGACGGCTTGCCCATCATTTGATGGAACAATGAATTCTGAATTATATCAATAATTCTAAAGGAAAATGTCAGGACATCTGTCCCATGAACTGAATGTCCAGAGAAGGTGGGTCATGCACAAGACAACGACCCTAAGCACACAAGTCGTTCTACCAAAGGAATGGTTTAAAGAAGGATAAAAGTTAAAGTTTTTGGAATGACCAAGTCCAAAGTCTTGTACCCCTTAATTTCCAATGAAGTGTTGTGGAGGACCTGAAGCATCATTAATGTGAGGAAACCCACCAACATCCCAGAGTTGACGCTGTTCTTGTAACGGAGAAATGTCGGAGGAAATGCCGGTGTGCAGGACTGAGCAACATTTACAGGAAACGTTTTAGTTGCAGTTATTGCTGCACAGGGGGATCACACCAGATTACTTGAAAGCAATATTCACATAATTTTGCCACTCACTAATATGGTAATATTGATCATTGTCCTCAATAAATAACGGACCAACTTAATATTTTTGTCTCATTTGTGTAACTGGGTTCTCTTTTATCTACTTTTAGGAAATTTTGTTGTAAAAATCTTATGATGTTTAGGTCATATTTATCAGAATATCGAAATAAGAGTTCACAAACGTTCAAGCACCATTGTATGTATATAATGTATAGGTTAGTCCTCTTCTGTCTTTTATCTATTCACTGACTTAAATTATGATAGATCACTATACTTCTATAGAAATAAATCACTGATATTTCATTGTTCTGTAAAGGTTTTTCTGATGGCTTTTCCTAAATTGCCAACCACAGAGAGCAATTAAAAGCAATGGAACCACAAGCAAAAACAGAACTATCCACTGGCAAACACAACCTCAGAGAAAGCCTAACACCCAAATCCCAGATATCAGCTATGTACTGGATTAGGAAGAGAAAAGCACCAGAATCCCAGGCGCCTCACAAAAAGTCTAACCTTCTGCATTCACCTCAGTCAAGCAAAGCCCCAATTTTTGCCTCCATCCCCAAATGATAACAAGGACACAAGCTCCACGAAGGATGGTGTAAATAAGATGGAGGTAAGGAGTCACAGAAGAAAGGAAACTGTAGTTCAGCTTGCCCTCCCACGTCTAAATCATAATCTGGCTTGGAGGATCAAAAGGTCCGGTTTGTTTCCTCAGAAACATGTAGCTGACATAAGCAACTGGACAGCAACTACATCGGATAATCCGTGCTAGAGACAAGTTGAGAAGTCTCAAGTGAAAATCACACCAGAGCCAGACGTTTCAAAACAGGAGACAGGTTTCTTAAGGTTAGCATTTGGTAGTAAAACTCAGTCTGCACCATCCAAACCTTCTAACGCAAGCACTGAGAAGTTCTTTGGCTTTGGTGGTTTAACTGAGACACCTCCATCCCAATCTGTCTCAGCTGTCTCAGACAAAGTTTTAAATTTCAGTACCTCAATTTTCAGCTCTGCATCTAATCTGATCTCATCAGCTGCTCATGATGAGCCAACACCACCAAGCTCCCGTAAGAGTTCCACAGTTTCTCAAATGTCTATGAAATCTGCCACTCCGCCCTCTTCTCGTAAAGGTTCAAGTGTTTCCCAAGCTTCTGTTGAAACGCCACCATCGTCAGTTTCCCAAAAGATTTCTCCTACAGGAGATAGAAAACCATCTGATTCCCAGAAACGAGATGAACAGAAACCAGATGACAAGTCTGAAGCCAAGCCTGACAATGTATCTGCTCCATTGCAAGCAGAATCTAAACTTCAATCCAGCTGTCCAATATGCAAAGTGAAGCTGGTGGATGAAGACCCACCAAATTTCAACACATGCACTACATGCAAGAACAATGTATGCAATCGGTGTGGATTTGATCCCATGCCTCATCAGACAAAGGTAAGAATGTAATTGGCTCCAGCAACTACACAGACATTTTAACTTCACCAAATTGAATGAACAATGTGGAAAGCATTGTGTGCATTATTTAAACTAGCCAGTGATTTATATGCTTTTCCAAGGTGCCTAAAATTATATATTTATTTATTTATTATATATGATTATACATATATTGGTGATGTTATGTTTATTCATGTTAATTTTTTTTAATGACATTTAAGGGAATCTGTGATAATCGTTTTGGGAGCCAAGTGTATATCTAATGCTGGTTTTAACAAAACCAGCAAATTGTGCAATAAACAATCAGGTCTCCAACCATCTCATTTTGAAATACAGCGTCTTGTAGTATTTAATCAGAATATCATTCAGTTGTCTGGGTTGTTTGCCAAAAGCAACACCATGCATATTATCAGGCATAACAGTGCTAGATGGTTATGTCTGTGTTCAATATTAACATAATTTGTGTAAGGATTCAGGCCAAAACAGAGGTAGCATTCATCTAGGCTTGGCACATGAATGTAAACACCACTCATTGTGATTAGGGCTTCAACAAATGTATTGGTTTTAATTATCTGTACCTCAGCACTTTTAAGTACAAGGCCTGAGATTTGATTTAATGGTTTTCACCAGCATTAAGTAAGTAATAAAGATACATATGGGGACAGTATCAGTATTAGCACCATCTGAACTATATATATTTCTATTAACCCATTTTGGTTATTGATTTGATAACCAAATTATTATTTAATCATGTAAATTTAATAAAATTTTTCTGGAATTATTTCAGTAGATTACCAAATACCCTTAGCATGACAGGAATGGTCTAGGTCATGAGCTCATGAGGTTTTCAGATTTGACATTTGAGCTCACCAAGGCTGTTTTTCTAGGCTTACTGTAATTCATGATCATTTTGAATCCCAATGTCTGCTGAGGGTCTGTTGCCTATTCTTGCTTTCCATTCAAATGATAGTATAATTACTATCAAAGAAGCACACATATGCAAAGGACATATGATTCATAAACATGTGAAGGGATTTGAATAGGTTATTAGCTTACAAAGTTTATAGAAGTGGTGTATAATAATTATGGTACAACAATGCATTGTAGTTAACATTAATTGATCTTTATAATGTTATTCATATTTAAATTGCATTGTTAGAACACATCTGGCATTGTTGTCTTAAGAATGTTTCTTAAGAGCATTAATTTAAAATGGGCAGCTGACAAAATGTGCAGACACAGTTGTAAGGGCAGTTACCACTGCCCTGGAATCTGAAGCTTGTGATCTCTGGCCATTGAGCAAAACCCTTAAGCTTTAATTGCTTAGCTCAGTTTTTTTCTGGATAAAGGCGAATGTAAATGTTGTACATTTTTTACAGGTTAAGGAGTGGCTCTGCATAAACTGCCAGTTGCAAAGAGCAGAACAGGGGGTTGAACCACCAGGACCACCATTGTTAATAGCTCAGCAGTCAGAAAAGAATGCTCAAACTCCAGCGTCAGGTGAAACAGTAACTGAACCCAAACCCATGAATAAAAAGGATGCTCCTGTTCAACCACCATCAGTGAAAACCACCTTGAATCCAAGCACTCAACAAAAACCACGTACAGATGAAAATCTGAAATCATCAAATACAGATACATCTCAGCAAAAGACTCAACAAGAAAAGGAGCCTCCAAAATATCAGCAAGAAATAACAAAAGGTAGAGCCTCGCCAGTCAGATCTACTTCACCCCTTCCACCTGCTCCAAAGCAGAAATCTAGCTTCTTCAGTTTTGGAATTGGAGATGATAAATCTCAAACTTCTCCTTCCAAGTCCTCTGATCCAACACCCGGAAAGCCATTTGGTTTTGCTGGACTGACTGAGACGGCCAGATCACGGTCACCATCTCCTCAGTCTGTGGCTAATGTAACCGGGAAGGTTTTAGGGTTTGGGTCCAGCTTCTTCAGTTCTGCATCTAGCCTGATTTCATCAGCTGTCCAGGACGAGCCGGCCTCATCTCCACCGATCTCAGGCAAAGGTTCCACAGTATCTCAGTCTTCTTTCACAGCTATACCTACTTCTCGCAAGGGCTCTACAGCCTCTCAAACCTCCATTAAGATGAACCCTGGGGAGTCTAAAAATCCAACTTCAAAGAAAACTGATGACAGTAAACCAGACGTAAAGAGATCAGAAGCTCCTGACCTGGCCAATCCACTGCCTGTGACTGCAAAGAAGGTCGCAGTGCCAGTGGAAGTGCCAGAGCCTGCTAAGAATCCTTCCAAGGCAAGTCAACTCATCTGCCCACTCTGTAAAGTGGATCTTAATGTTGGCTTGAAGGACCCTCCCAACTACAGTACCTGCACTGAATGCAAAGAAATGGTGTGCAACCTCTGTGGATTTAACCCTATGCCTCACCTTGCAGAGGTAAGTAATCATTCCAGTGACTTTGTAATTACTGTCTGTGCAGTCTGGATTTGAATACTTCTCAAATAGTGTCTCTTTCATAGCACATGTGGTCCTATATTTTACAGTCAATTTGAAGAAACGGTGCATTTCATTGTGTTTTTCTTGTCATAACATTCCACATAAAACTGCTACTCCTTATCTACAGCTATTGAATTCATACCTTTCTTGCGGGACAAAGACTCAGTTTTATAAGCTAGACTGATTGATGTGTCTATGAGCAGGTGGAGGCTGTCTGGCAGAAAACCCGGACTGGCAGGGTTTCTGTCATGTGTCTCATAACCTCTATTATGCCCACACAATCTCCAGATGGTTCTCATCACACCATTGTGACTTCAAATAGGACTTCACAAATGCTTTTGATGAAGGCAGGTGGCCAGTAAAAGTATATGTGGGCAGTAGAGTCATTGGCATTCATTCAGCATTTTCCAGTGCAATGGCTGTCAACAAAACCATGTGAAGCTCCATAACTATGGAGTTGACAATACCTTTCAGGAGTCTATTTAGGAATTCCATTATTACATTCTTAGAGTTTAGTGGACAAAACGTTTAGCAGACTGAAGCAATACTTAGACTGCAGAACATCCGAGGTGTGTAATCTACGGGAAAGGTATCAATAAGTGAGAAGCTTTTCCTGAGGCTGAATGAGCTGGAGGCTGACTCTTGTAAAAGATGTTTCCTAGCCTTGGGATGGATGTGTCAATTATGTAATAGGATGTGAAAAAGACAGCTAAATCTGCACAGGCAGAAACTATATTAAAGTGATTGAGGGTTGTGCAAGGGCATTAATGTGATAGGATCTGCTTCTGGAAGGGAGGGTGCCTCTCTAATATGGTTTTAAATAGAGGTGAGGTATCACTGTGTTTTTGTGTGTGTGTGTGTGTGTGTGTGTGTGTGCTTGTAAGAGCATGGGCTGGTGAGGTAAACCTTGGCCAAGCTGCTTGTCCATCAACTGGTCTGTCAACTATTTGTATATTTTAAATTATATTTCTTGACAAGCCTAATTTATTGTATATTGTAAATGCTGCTAATAAGGTAAAGACATTGCTAAGTTGATAAGTCATTATAAGAAGGAAAATTAGTTTTGACTGCTGTAATGCTGCAGTGTGTTGTCACGTCATATCTAGCAAGCTGGAAATAGGTAATTCATTTAACTTGATTTCATGCTGTTATACTGGCGTAGCAAATGGGTGTTCAATCATATTCCCAAGTGCTTTGTGAGGCTTCTGGTTCTCATTCCAAATAGCAGGTGCACATCTGATACAAGTCATCAGTTGTTCAATGTCCAAGAGCAATTAATTAAACAGATGGAATCATGCAGGCATACGGGATGATGTTTTTAATTGAGAAGGAGGGCAGCCAACTAAATTTAAGGTGAGGGCATGCACACACACGGGATTGAACGAAACAGTCTGAACCCTGCAGTGTTATCTTTAGAGCATTACAGGTGATGGGGATGTGGTTAAGGTAGTGGACTACGGATCAGAAGGTCAAGAGTATATGCTTGGTGAAGTACTATTACATATAATTTAATTTGCGCAGATTCAGCATAATGCGGATTGAACATAATGTGTTGGAATTTTATGGTAGCTAATACTAAATGCAATGCATATATCATGATATCTAAATTAGTTTCTATTAATATTCCAATTCAGATGTTAAGGTTGTTGATTTGACTTGTCGCCTAGTTTTTTACACATACATTTTTATTTGGCCGTCTTATCTTTCATGTCTATGTTCCACTTGACTCACTTTGTGTGTGAAAACCTTGTAAGGGCCAACACCCTCTGCAATCGAATGAATATTAAACAAAGATTATTGCATTCAGGAACAAAGATGAGAGCTATAGACATGTTAGCTGTCTGGACTTGTGATCACTTAAATCAAAAGAACTAGTTTTTAACATTGGCAATGCAGTCATATCTACGTGGAATCAGCAATTTATCCCAGCAATTTAATTATAAGAACAAGATTAGAGATATCCTGACTAAACTAGAACTGGAGAAAATCATTGATGCCTTTTCTAGCAGGACTAATTACTGTAATGCTGTCCTGACCTGCCAGAACGTTCGCTAGGAGCAAAAGACTGGAGCACATTCCCAGAATTAAATCCTTACTTGACTACCGGCATACAGAAATGAGTTTAAGTTACTGTCATTTCTTTATAAATAGTGTAATGGTTCAGGGCCAGTGTATTTATCTGACATGCTGTAGTGAGCCAAGGAGAAATCCCAGATCAGAGGTAACAAATCAGCTATTCCTGTCTAAGGAAATCACTAAGTAGTGAAGCAGTGTTTTGCTGCTGTGCTGATTTTAGGACAAGCTCATAGAGAACATAAGAAGAGCCCAGGCAGGAGGCATTTTTTATCCCAAACTGAAACGTTTGTAATTGTTCAATTTAAAGCACTTTCACTTTTACCACATTATATATATATATATATATATATATATATATATATATATATATATATATATATATACACACAGTGGGGCAAAAAATCATGTAGTCAGCCACTGATTGTACTGATTGAAGTTCTCCTACTTAGAAAGATGAGAGAGGTCTGTAATTCTCACTCATCATAGGTACACTTCAACTATGAGAGAGAAAATGAGAAAAATAAAGCTAGGAAATCACATTGTAGGTTTTTTTAAGAATTCAATTGTACATTATGGTGGAAAATAAGTATTTGGTCAATAACAAAAGTTCAACTCAATACTTTGTAACATAACCTTTGTTGGCAATGAGGTCAAACGTTTCCTGTAAGTCTTCAGCAGGTTTGCACAAACTGTAGCTGGAATTTTGGCCCATTCCTCCATGCAGATCTCCTCTAGAGCAGTGTTGTTTTGGGGCTGTCGCTGGGCAACATGGACTTTCAACTCCATCCACAAATCTTCTATGGGGTTGAGGTCTGGAGACTGGCTAGGCCACTCCAGGACCTTGAAATCCTTTTTATGGAGCCACTCCTTTGTGCCCGAGCGATGTGTTTGGGATCATTGTCATGCTGGAAGACCCAACCACGTTCCATCTTCAATGCTCTCACTGATGGAAGGAGATTTTGCTTAAAATCTTACGATACATGGACCCGTCCAAAGCATGATGTTTCTACCCCCATGCTTCACAGTAGGTATGGTGTTCTTTGGATGCAACTCAGCATCCAAACACGACGAGGTGAGTTTTTACCAAAACGTTCTATTTTGGTTTCATCTGACCACATGATATTCTCCCAATCCTCTTCTGGATCATCCATATGCTCTCTGGCAAACTTCAGTTGGGCCTGTACATGTATTGGCTTAAGCAGGGGGACACGCCTGGCACTGCACCATCTGAGTCCCTCTCGGCATAGTGCGTTACTGATGGTAGTCTTTGTTACTTTGGTCTCAGCTCTTTGCAGGTCATTCATCTGATACCCTCCATGTAGTTCTGGGATTTTTTCTCACTGTTCTCATGATCATTTTGACCCCATGTGATGAGATCTTGCGTGCAGCCCCAGATCGAGGGAGATCATCAATGGTCTTGTATGTCTTCCATTTTCTTACAATTGCTCCCACAGTTGATTTATTCACACCAACTTGCTTGCCTATTGTAGATTCACTCTTCCCAGCCTGGTGCAGGTCGACAGCTCTTTGGTCTTGGACTGTTTGAGGCCGTGGACAGGTATATTTTATACAGATAATGAGGTCAAACAGGTGCCATTAATACAGTAACAAGTGGAGGACAGAAGAGCTTCTTAAAGAAGAAGTTACAGGTCTGTGACAGCCAGAAATCTGGCTTGTTTGTGGGTGACCGAATACTTATTTTTCACCATGATTTACAATTAAATTCTTTAAAAATCCTACAATGTGATTTCCTGTATTTTTGTTTCTCATTTTGTCTCTTTTTTTTTTCTTTTTCTCAAGTGTACGTATGATATAAAATGATACACCCCACCCCCTACCTTTTTTGGGTATGCCACAATAGAAATCTGGCAAGTCTTCTTCCACATATGGCTGCCACACACATATCTGGAGGCGCTACTTCAAAGGTCAACGTTTGCTGCTGAGATACAAATGTGATCTGCTGTACTTATATTACCCAACACAATGCTGCCTAAAATAGCAGCTGATTTAATTTAACAGAGCTTCTCAGGATTCTCTTTAAGTGCTGTCATCAGTCTTAGGGATTGTGTGTATATCCGGAAATACTTTTCCTTGCCTGTTATTTGCAATGTAAAGTGTGTTACATATTTTGTGTGTAGGTGTACAAATTCCTGTCATTTTTTTAATAGTAACATTTATTGTAGATTGTAGACTGCATACAGTTTTTTACTGCTACACAAGTTTGTACATGTTTTACAATTTTTAAAGATGTATTGCAGAAATTGTATGTGCATTTGTGCACATGTTTGTGTTTATGCTTCTTGTTCCGTCTAGAGAAGTAATTTGTTTACCACAGTGTGCATGCTATGCAGTTGTAAGGACAATAGTATGTGGATAGAGCAGGTGGTGCGCTACTATGTTATTAATAATGCATGCGTTTGATGGAAGGCAGGTAGAAAAGAGAATCTAATGCCACAGACATGAAAGCCGATCATGAATGTGTTTCAATCATGAGTGCATCGTGGGCTTAAGAATTTCAGAAGTAGATGCATTTATTGACAAAAGTTATCAGGCTGGATCTGATTCTGTCACATAGTTTCATATTAATATAATGTGTTCACATTTTCAGTAAGATTTCTCACAAATAATGTGTTTTCAAATTTTCTCAGTGATAAAGGACAGTTTCGATCATACAGAGGGCCTGTGGGAACCTTGGTTCCTTAGCAGTGTAATTGTATTTTTGTGGTAATGGTTGTGGTAATGTATGTGGTATTCTTGTCATTTTCCAGAAGTACTTAGGGTGATTTACCACAGGCTTGTGTTTTCTTGTATGTTGTATTCCAAGTAAGCGAAATGGTGGATGTGTTCAGTCAGAGTCCTATATAATTTAAAAGCTTCACATGAGTAGGTATCACTAATTAGATTTTGGTAATTTCTGAATTAACACCTGTGAGCTTTAAGGATTTGCCAAGAAAATATTCTCCACACCATTACACCACCATCAGCAGCCTGAACTGTTGATACAGGATGGGTCCATGCCTTCACATTGTCTACGCCAGATTCTGACCCTACCACCCGAATATCACAGCAGAAATCCAATCTTTTGGTGTTCAATCTTTTGTTGTCCAATTTTTATGAGCCCAGACAAACTGTTGCCTCAGCCTGCTCTGTTCATAGCTGACAAGAGTGGCACCTGGAGTGATCTTCTGCTGCTGTAGCCAGTCTACTCCAAAGCTTGATGTATTGTGCATTCAGAGATAATTTTCTACTTACCTTGGTTGTAAAGTGGTTATGTGAGTTACTATTGCCTTTCTATTAGCTCGAACCAGTTTGACCATTCTCTGCTGAATTCTGGCAATAACAAAGCATTTTCACCCTGAGAACTGCTGCTCACTGGATATTTTCTCTCCTTTGGACAAGTCAACCATAGAGATAGCTTTGTGGATGTATACAGTGGGGCAAAAAAGTATTTAGTCAGCCACTGATTGTGCAAGTTCTCCTACTTAGACAGATGAGAGAGGTCTGTAATTTTCATCATAGGTACACTTCAACTATGAGAGAGAAAATGAGAAAAAAAATCCAGGAAAACACATTGTAGGATTTTTAAAGAATTTAATTGTAAATCATGGTGGAAACACCCTGTAACTTCTTCTTTAAGAAGCTCCTCTGTCCTCCACTCGTTACCTGTATAACTGGCAACTGTTTGACCTCATTTTCTGTATAAAAGTCACCTGTCCACAGCATCAAACTGTCAGACACAACCTCAAACCATGGCCAAGGACCCAAAGAGCGGGCGGAAGGACACCAGGAAGGGGGGGGGAAGAAAAACCTTAAGACCTGCCACCAGCTGGGAAGAGTGGATCTACAATAGGGCAAGCAGGTTGGTGTGAAATAAATCAACTGTGGGAGCAAGTGTTAGGAAAATGGAAGGAAAAGACTTTCAAGCCACTGATATAATCTCCCTCGATCTGGGGCTCCACGCCAAGGATCTCATTTTTTTTTTTTTTCCCATTGTGGTCAAAATTATATGAGAACAGTGAGCAAAAATCCCAGGACTAAACGGAGGGACCTGATGAATTGACTTGCACAAGAGCTGTTCAACAAAAGTAACAAAAGACTACCATCAGCAACACCACTACGCCGAGGAGGGGCTCAGATCTGCAGTGCCAGGGCGGGTCCCCATGCTTAAGCCAGTACATGTCCAGGCCCGTCTGAAGTTTGCCAGAGGGAGAGGCATATGGATGATCCCGAAGAGGATTGGGAGAATTAATCATGTGGCAGATGAAACCGACAAAATAGAAACTTTTTAGTATCAACTCAACTGGAATAAGAAGGAATGCTGGTTGCACCAACCTACTGTAAAGCATGGGGTGGAAAAAACATCATGCTTTGGGGCTGTTTTTCTGAAGAGGGGACAGGACGACTGATCCGTGTTAAGGGAGAATAAAACCAGGGCATGTATCGTGAGATTTTAAGCCCAAAACCTTCGTCCAGCAGTGAGAGCACTGAAAATGGAAAATGGCTGGGTCTTCCAGCATGCAATGATCCCAAACAAAAAAAAAAAAAACACCATGCTTGCTTGGGCAACGAAGGGTGGCTCCGATAAAAAAGCATTTCAAGGGTCCTGGAGGTGGGCCTATCCAGTCTCCAAACTTCAACCCCATAGACAATTTGTTGAGGTCCATGTTGCCCCAAAACATACTGCTCTAGAGGAGATCTGCATGGAGGAAGGAGGGGTTCAAAAATACCAGATCGTGTGTGCCAAACCTGGTGAAGACTTACCAGAAACGTTTGCCTCTGTCATTGCAAACAAAGGTTATGTTACAAAAGGATTGAGTTGAACTTTTGTTTACCGACAAATACATATTTTCCACCATATTTACAATTAATGATTAAAAAATTTTACAGTGTGATTTTTTTTTTCTCATTTTGTTTTCATAGTTGAAGTGTTACCTATGATGAAAAATTACAGGACCTCTCTTCATCTGTCTAAGTAAGAGAACTGCACAATCAGTGGCGACTAAATATTTTTTTGCCCCACGTTGATGTTATGTTATGGTATGTGTATGTGTGGTGTGTTCTGTGTCTGTTTGTGTCTGGTGTAATAACGCGACTGAATATAAGGTGTCAGCTTTGATGGTGCTGAGGCTCCTGACGAGACTGCTGATCTCATGCTTACTTCAGATTAGTAGGTCAAGAATCTGTTATGTCATTAAATCTAATTTACTGTATTGAGAGAGTGTCACTGTAGGGGGCTGTTGAATGTGCACTGTATTAGCTAGCCATGTTTGCCAAATGCATCTGCCAGGAAATCATTAGAGTCCAGTCAGGCTTGTGCATGTGTAGAGACACTGATATAGAGTTCAGTCCAGGTTTCAATCAATTTACCAATCAAATGATATTCAGTGCTAATAGAGTTCTGTTCAGTTCACTTCCATTCAGCAGGCGTATGATGAAAGAGTGCTGATGCACTGGAGGTAGTGTCTTTATTCTAGCTCAAAAGGTGAAGCGAGACATCTGAGCTTGCTATAAAAAGCAAAGCACTTCAGTGTGAAATGTGAAATGCTTTTCAATAGAGTACTGCCAGTGCTAGCAGTGGAAGAGGAAGTGGGAGCATGATTCTAATTAATCTAAGCATGATTTGTGATTAGAAGCAATCTTGTTTAGCAGATAAATGGCAGTAGCATCTATTTTCTATAAGGGCTTCTATACCTTTTTGACACTCTAAGATTTACCAAGAAGACCCACTTTTGAAGAAAATCCTGTTCCTAATGACACCTTTTATAATATTCAGCTGAGTTTAGCATTGTTTTGACGTATGATTAGTATGTGTGCACGTACATCGCTTAACTTATTCAGTGTTAAGAATACTAAACAGGAAATAACAGCACAGGAGACAACATAAGATTAGAGGTACAACTACATACACACAGCATTAACTGTATTTGTAAATGCTCTTTGTGTGTGTGTATACGACAGTGTGAAAATAAATGTTTTAACTGGTTCCCTAGAAGCAGATGTTGGGAATCGAGAGAGTGCAGCAGTTGATGGGGCTAGAGAACACAGAGACAGATTGCAGGAGATGATGAGCAGTTTTTTGAATTTTAAAATTTGCACTGAATAAGAAATGTCCTTTGAATGCAAATAAGATGCCAGATGCTATAAAAACATATTAAAATTGAGTATTAAAACATACAAAAAAATCATAGTCATAGGACTGGCATAGGACCTCTCTGGACCCCCAACATGTGTCTGGACTAAGCCCCCAATCACCCCCAGGTTCATTTTATAAAATCATAAATATTTTAATGATTTTCTTTAAATGACAGAGGGAAAAATAACAGAGTATATTAACTGTACTCTGTCCCAGCTGATGTTGTAACATGGGGGCAGCCCTGGTTTACCACTTGACAACTACAGATGCAGCCCCCAGCTTGAGGAGCTGAGACTCGGCAACCTGCTATCATATCAGAGCCTATATCAGAGGTAATCTTGTGAATACACACTGAGACCGGAAGCTACAGTATGCAGAGTGTGTCTGCACTTTCTGCAGATTTCTGGTGCCAGAAACCACCTGGACTTCAAGGTACAAGTAAACAAAACACAACTGCATAACTGAAAGCCTGTAGAGCGCTGGTTACCAATGCTGAGCCTCTCTGGTTCAATCCCCACCTCTGTTGAAGAGAGGTTTATCGTTTTATGGTAGATGCCACATGAAGTTCAGGTGTTCCAGGACCCTTACAATTTGAAAGTTTGGGTTTGTGTTCTCCATACAGTTTCCAGTCTGTCCTTGTGTATATTTCACCAGATTATCTCCAATATTGCCAGGGGGGAATTCCCAAGTCTCAGTGCTCCTGGGGGCAGGGCTGGGTTTGTGGTTGGCACATGACTAGATCAGTGGTGCCCCCATGTTACATATGTTATATCCTGCATAAGGGGTGGCACGGTGGTGCAGTGGTTAGCACTATTGCCTCACAGCTCCAAGATCCCCAGTTCGATCCCGACCCCGGGCTCCATTTTTGTGGAGTTTGCATGTTTTTCCCGTGTTTTCTCCGGGTACTCAGGTTTCCTCCAACATTCCAAAGTCATGTGTTAGGTTAATTTGTGTTTCCAAAGTGCCCCTTAGAGTATGATTGCATATATGAGTGTATGTGCCCTATGATGGATTGGCACCCTGTCTAGACTTGTTCCTGCCTTGCGCCCTGTATTGCCGGCTAGACCTTGACTAGGATAAACGGATAAGACAATGTCCTGCATAAGTCATGGAAGTGCATTGCATACTAATGTTGAATCTGTCTTTATGCTTTAATATTCTGTATCCATTTATTATTCAAATTTTATTTTTTCCAGATATGAATGCCTTGATGATTTCACTTTTCACAATCTATTTATTTAATTTCATTGTACAAACAGTCTTTTATTATTATTATTATTATTATTATTATTATTATTATTATTATTATTATTATTATTATTATTATTATTATTATAACAACTGGGCGGCATGGTGGCTCAGTGGGTAGCACCACCGCTTCAAAGAAAGAAAGTCATGGGTTCAATCCCAGGGTGTCCAAAGACATGCATGTTAGGTTAATTGATTATTATCATATATTATTATCATTGGCATGGTTCGAGTGTGGTCTCTGACGACAGACGGAGTGACGCGTTGGCTGGAGTATTCTCGGTTGCACTGCCATTAACTGGCAGTGGGCAGGCCCCGCACCAGCAGGACAAACGCCAGGATGATGATTATCATTATAACAACTGCTTAAGATGAAGAAAATAATTTTAGAGAGAGTGAGAGGAGCTTGCACAATTCTGGTGTTTTTGTGGAATTTCTTTTCAGTAATTTTTTTCAGAATACACTCATTAGATTTTCTGTCTGTAGTGAATTTGGTATGTTCTCCTCATGTCTTCATGGGTTTCCATTGACCATTCATGCTCATAGTGACAGCTACAGGAATAGAAATGTTCCACAGCCAAATACAACACTGGGTAATGGTGCTACTAGGCTAGACTATTAAGGATGCAAACAACCTATCAGATGATGGGCAGTTATAACAGCACTGATGCGACTCAGTGTTTGTTAAAATATTTATTGAGTGTGGGTCAGGGTCAGTTCGTGTCAGAGGATGTCTAAATACAACCATGGCTTCTCCATCTGTTGTTTTGTGATAGTGAGAACGTATGCTAGAATTGTTTAGTCAGTTACAATTGTGCTATTGAATAATGTACACCAGGTGCTTTTTGAAAATCATGCTGAACTTTCATGTTTGTTTAATCTTGGATTACTTGCTGTTATTAAGTCGAACAAAGTCAAAGCTTTTTACACTAGGGAATTGTCTCAAAGCAGCTTTGCAAATATTAATCCCAGAGCACCATTGGGCAAGAATAGAGACAATGGAAAGGAAAAAATCCCTAAATGGTTAGCCTAGATTTTATATGCACGGAATAACATAAGTACCTAACTAATACATTTATGATATTATTTTGAATATGCAATACAGTGAGGACAGTGAACTTGTCATGTTCAAGGTGACCTTTGTGACATGGTGTGTTGTCCTGCTGGAAGCAGCCATCAGAAGATGGTGGACTGTGGTCATAAAGGGATGGACATGGTCAGAAATAATACTCAGGTAGACTGTGCCATTAAAACAATTCTAAATTCTAAAGGGGCCTGAAGTGTGCCAAGAAAATATCCCCCACACCATTATCACCAGTCCAAATCGTTGATACCAGGCAGGATGGATCCATGGTTTCATGTGGTTTACACAAAATTCTGAATGTACTATCCAAGTGTTCCAGCAGAAATCAAGACTAACCAGACCAGACAACATTTTTCCGATCTACCTATTGTTCCATCATTCTCTTCATGCACCATCTTGCTCGAGAAGGTTTAGTCTGTCATTTATTTTATGAAAACACACTATGTTTCTTGTCACCCTCGTGGATTCTTCTACCGATTTCATGATTGACAGATATGACTCAATGTGGAATAGCTTTTTGTCTTGTTTCACTATTGATTGATATATCTTTGTATCTCTGATCAAAATAATCTACATCTTTTTATTCCCACCAAGCCATCTGTTGGAAAATCAATACTCTCTAAGTCAAGTATGCCTATCGATATAGGGTAAAGCAATTTTGAGTGCCATTATTGGTTCACCTTATCCAGAGTGTCATGTTTCATGCTTTGCAAGACTATACATATGATATGCTCACTTTTCAATTTATTAGCAACCAATGTGTTATGCAAATGTAAAGCCAATTTTTAATGAAACTGACACTGATCCAGGACTACAGGTCGTCCAAGAGTAAAATGACCTACAGCTTGCAACTCTACACCAACAAACTGTACCAACAAAGTATTTGTTTAGTAATGTGGCCTGTCGGTGTACACAGCATTCAAAAGTGCAGTGACACTCCTGCATGTGATGTATGAGTACAACACAAAGTGCCATGGCAGTGTCGTTAATGTTCTGAGAATGGTCCATCAATGTTGTGCTGAGAATATTCCATTGCCTATAAAACAGCAATTCAGTAGGTATACCAAATGAACTGGAAATTAGGTTTGTCTGTCAGTGTCAGTTTTGAGCAGATAGAGATGTGAGGATCACTGTAAGTTGCAGATACTGGTCATGGGATTACTCAATAGGAATTATGGCTGTGCTTGAATTGCTTGTTGAAGATGATAATAGGCTACCGTGTCTGTATACGTAAGCAATAAAACACAAGAGGGAGTGTGTTATCGCGAATAACATCACGGTTGTGATCAAATATTATAGTTAAATGTAGAGAAACTGCTGCTTTGACACAGAAGGGTCACTAGATGGCAATTCTTGCCCTAAGCAAATACATTGTTTTGGTTATAGGTTATGGCAGTGTTTCCCAACCACTGTGCTGCGGCACATAAGTGTGCAGTGGGAAATCATGAGGTGTGCCGTGGAAGATTATCCAATTTCACTTGATTGGTACTCTAAGCGAGTGGCGTGTAGATACAGGCAGAACAATTACATGCTCTTTCACTAGAGGGCAGTAAGATATCAGCTTTGTGTTCGACTAAACAGACCCAGGTTTCTGTTTAGTCATCATTCAGCATAATGTTCTTATTTATTTATTTGTGGCAAAAATGTATGTTTTTAATCCTTTCCTTTGTGGTTATTTGGCAACGCGTCAGCGAAGTGATACCATTTTTGTGTGAAAAAGCCGTACTATTATCGCAAATATCATCATGGTGAGAATGCTTCTCAACCAATCAGATTGTGAGGTCGAAACTAACTGCTGTATAATATACACTAAATCACTGAGCTCAGAGATTAGATTGCATGCCTTGTCACATCCCTGCTACACACATTATACTCAACATTACTTTTCATATCTGCTTCCCAAGTTTCAAAACAGGCATGTGACTGCCTTTCTGCCATCTCTTCCTGGATGGCAAAACATCACCTGAAGCTCAATCTCAGTCTGAAGTGATCTACCACCCACCAGAATCCTGCTGGTATCACTGTCCATCTGGTCCAGACAAGCAAAGTTTCTTTTGGTTTTGGATAGCAACCTAAATTTTTCTGAATGCTTTAAATCAACCACCAGATCTTGCTGATTCATTCTTTACAACATCAGATGAATAGGAAAAGGACTTCACGATATGATAGGTGTCATGATATGATTATATTATGACACTTTGAAATACGATGCATATTGTGATTTATTGCGATATTCCACACAGTTGACTGAAATGATGAAAACAGTTGAAATATGGTGCACAATCTGAGTAATACATCACAGATAATGCAGCAGACAAATTGAATCAAAACATCTACTGCAACATCTACAGGAGCAGAGACTGAAGTTTAAACCCCATTTAAAATGTTGTTTTCTTTTTACAAAAAATCGATATTTTGAGCTGAAAATCAATGTAGTATATCAGAAAAATAAATATCGTGATACACCACAGACGTCCCTTAGGTAGTTCAAACAGACTATTGTCATTTCTAGATGTGATTTACTGCATTATGTTGCTTGCTGGTCTGCCATTATATTCCCTTATTCTGCTACAGAGCACTCAGAATTCTGCAGCCTGTTTGGTTCACAGTCTACCAGTTTTTCATGTAACTCCATTTATGAGATCACTTGCACTGGCTCTTGTAGGATGGATCAAATCTAAAAATCTTGTTCTGGTTTTCCAGGCTTCAAAATGCTCCACATTTTTTATATTCTTTGATTCAGATATACACACATCCACACTAACTCAGATCTTCAGCTTCAGGGCATCGGCTGAATCATTATCTGAGATCAAATCATGCCCACAAGGGCCGGATATCGATGTTTCAGTGTCCTGGCTCCTTGTTGTTGAAATTAGCTTTTCACACCAGTCCCAATGGCCCAGTGTTTCTCTTCCTTCTGCATAAGTCTGAGGTCTCACCTCCTCAAGCAATACCTAGGATAATGCCTCTTCTGTATTCTGCAGCTTTGTTGTACCAAATTTGCTCTTTTTGTGTGTGTTTGTCTGCCTTACCTTGCCTTCAAGTGCTTAGTATATATTGTTATTGTACAAACCGGATTCCAAAAAAGTAGGGACAATAACCAAATTGTAAATAAAAACTGAATGCAATGATGTGGAGGTGCCAACATCTAATATTTCATTCAGAATAGAACACAAATCACAGATCAAAAGTTTAAACTGAGAGAATGTATCATTTGAAGGGAAAAATATGTTGTTTCAAAATTTCATGGCATCAACAAATCCCAAAAAAGTTGGGACAAGGCCATTTTTACCACTGTGTGGCATCCCCCCTTCTTCTTACAACACTCAACAGATGTCTGGGGACAGAGGAGACCAGTTTCTCAAGTTTAGGAATAGGAATGCTCTCCCATTCATGTCTAATACAGGCCTCTAACTGTTCAATCGTCTTGGGCCTTCTTTGTCGCACCTTCCTCTTTATGATGCGCCAAATGTTCTCTATAGGTGAAAGATCTGGACTGCAGGCTGGCCATTTCAGTACCCGGATCCTTCTCCTACGTAGCCATGATGTTGTGATTGCTGCAGAATGTGGTCTGGCATTATCTTGTTGAAAAAATGCAGGGTCTTCCCTAAAGAGATGACGTCTAGATGGGAGCATATGTTGTTCTAGAACCTGAACATATTCTCTGCATTAATGGTGCCTTTCCAGACATGCAAGCTGCCCATGCCACAAGCACTCGTGCAACCCCATACCATCAGTGATGCAGGCTTCTGAACGGAGCGTTGATAACAACTTGGGTTATCCTTGTCCTCTCTGGTCCGGATGACATGGCGTCCCAGTGTTCCATAAAGAACTTCAAATCGTGACTCATCTGACCACAGAACAGTCTTCCATTTTGCCACACTCCATTTTAAATGACCCCTGGCCCAGTGCAAACGTCTGAGCTTGTGGAGCTTGCTTAGAAATGGCTTCCTCTTTGCACTGTAGAGTTTCAGCTGGCAACGGCGGATGGCACGGTGGATTGTGTTCACTGACAATGCTTTCTGGAAGTATTCCTGAGCCCCATTCTGTTATTTCCTTGACAGTGGCATTCCTGTTTGAGGTGCAGTGACGTTTAAGGGCCCGGAGATCACGAGCATCCAGTAGAGTTTTACGGCCTTGACCCTTACGCACAGCGATTGTTCAAGATTCTCTGAATCTTTTGATGATGTTATGCACGGTTGAAGATGATAACTTAAAAGTCTTTGCTATTTTACGCTGGGTAACACCATTCTGGTATTGCTGCACTATCTTTTTGCGCAACAATCGTGGAATTGGTGATCCTCTTACCATCTTGGCTTCTGAGAGACACTGACACTCTGAGAAGCTCTTTTTATACCCAATCATGTTGTCAATTGACCTAACTAGTGTTAATTGGTCTTCGTTATATGCTCAATTTCCTTTTTCCAGCCACTTACTGCTACTTGTCCCAACTTTTTTGGGATTTGTTGACACTGTGAAATTTTGAATCAGCATATTTTTCCTTTAAAATTTTACATTTACTCAGATTAAACTTTTGATCTGTCATCTATGTTCTATTACGAATAAAATATTGACATTTGCCTTCAGTTTTTATTCACAATTTGTTTAGTGTCCCAACTTTTTTGGAATCCACTTTGTATATGCTGTTTGTATCCAACTAAGAACGTGCTTGTTGGTCTCTAAGTAGCATTGGTTTCTAGTCTAAAGGGTAATGAATACTAAGTATATAGATCATCGAGTACTTGCATCGTGGCACCCTGAAATAAGTCATTAGAGCGTATGCCAAATGACTAAATGTAAATGTACTGTGTGGTATATGCTGATCCAGCAATTAAGAAATTGTCTGTTAGTTCATTCAATTTGCACCACAGTCTCTGTATAAGCTAGAATGCATTCGGAAAGTCCCTTTCACTTTTTTACATTTTGTTTTCCCCATCATTCTGCACCCAATACTCCATAATGACAAAGTGAAAAAAGAATTTTAGAAATTTTAGAAAGACTCCTGGTTGTTCCAAACTTAAAAATATTGAAGGCTACTGTGCTCTTGGAAACTTTCGGTGCCGCAGAAAATGTCTGTAGCCTTCTCCAGATTTGTGCCTCCACACAATCCTGTCTCTGAGCTCTGCAGTCAGCTTTTTTCCTCTGATATGCCTTGTTGGCCGTGAAACTTTATATAGGGAGTTTTATAAATCATGTCCAATCAACTTAATTTACCACAGCTGGACTCCAATCAAGGTGTAGAAACATCTCAAACACGATCAAGAGAAATGGGAGGCCCCCAGAGCTCAATTTCAAAGGGTCATAGCAAAGGGTCTGAATACTTACACTTACATGAAATTTTAGGTTTTCCTTTTCAATAAATTTGCAAGAAAATTGTAAAATTCAGTTTTCACTTTCTCATTTTGGGATATTGAGTGTAGATTGATGGGGGAGAATTTTATGTTTTTTTATTTTAGCACAAGGCTAAAATAAAAACAAAATCCCAAGAAAAAAAGTGAAAAGGCCTGAATACTTTGTATAATGTCTGAATAAACTGTATATTCCAGCCTCGTTGATCACAAACAACAATATTTTGGCATTGGCAAGCCTTGTAAATGGTAAGACATTGTACCATACAGTACCCCTCTAAACTGTCAGTGTCACTGTCATCATTGCAGTTTGTAGGTTGTGTTTCTGAAATATATAAGATCAGTCCTGACACAAGCAGTGTATTGTTTGGTGCATGGTGATGTGTTACATGTCTATAAATCATGGCCACCACAGGTCTGTCTAAGGTGACAGCTGAACAATTTCTTTGTTGCATGCCAAGAGTGAAATGCACTTTAAGTTAATTAAAATGCTGCAGGCTTTCACTTTATGAAGAAATGGTAGCAGTGTAGCATGACAGTTTTGCCATCAGGTTTTACCTAATAATGCTCTTTTTTTGTCACTGACCAAACTGTGTGTTTTTAATGGAACAACTTCTTGTTTTGCAATGTTACCCTAATATACAATTTAACCCTTTTAGGGAAGTACAAAAACTGGTTAAATTTGCAAATGAATATACATATAGAAGTTCATCGTACATTCCCATTCCCTGCTAGGCAAATAGTGTGTATCATATCAGTGTAGCTTTCACAGTGAGTAATGTTACACCTGTAGTTTAGCATCATGTACTACAAGCCAAGTTAAACTGTCGCCAAGACAAGTCTTTCCATGTATCAAGCATCAGCTGGCATTAGCAAGGCTAATGCCATTAAACTTAGCAAAACATTTCTTTGGATCTCATATTTTGATTGTCAATTGAATTGTACTGTGCTGCAGTTAAGCAAAGAATAAATCACGAAGTGCTAGGTTTCTTTGGAAACTTACAGTATTCATTTATGAGATCAAAGTTCAGCGTGTGAACAGTGCAGAGGATATACTACACTCCTTTAAACAGAAATTTAAACCTGTTTGTTATGGAGACACATAGCTCACATGCTGGCCAACTCTAGTCTGGAATATCACGCTCAGTTCAGATTGATGTGTAAAGGTGTTCTGGTTGTTAATGGTGCTTACCTGTATAGCAAATTAATTGCATTATATTGTGTTTTTTCCCCAATAAGGCATGTTGTTTGCTCGTATGTGTTCTTTCACATATGTAATAATTTAACTTGCTTTGTGCCAATTTTGTATTTACATAGGCTGAGTGGCTCTGCTTGAACTGCCAGACTCAAAGGGCCCTATCTGGGCAACTGGGAGACATGGGACAAATTCCTACACCTCTGCCTGTATCAGAAACTGAACCTTCAGAGAAGATTCCAGATACTGAAACCACCACTTTACCTAATGTACCTAAACGTACAACTGAAAAACCATCAGCTCCAGCAAAAGTATACCCACATCCTGATGAATCTAATCCTGCTCCTGGTGTGTCTATCCAGGTTAAAGAGGTTCAGTCCGTTGAAGCTGATGTCAGTACACATGAGTTACATACAACTCCACAGCCAGCTGTTAAGATAGAGAAATTGGTTATCAGTGAACAAGAACAGGATATTGGCTCTAAGAAAGCACAGACAGTTGAAATATCAATACCAGATCAGACTAGGGAAATAACTCATAAAAGTTCACCTGAGCAGTTTCCTGGTGAACCTTCTGCTCCAGATTCTGTTGAGGTCACATTGCAAAGTAATATTGTACAACCAGCAGTTAAGACAGGAGCTAAACCAACACAGGCTTTGGACTATGAGACAATTATTAAGCCAAGTACTGCTGTGACCACTCCACAAGAGATGCAAAGAACAGCTACTTCTTCGGTGGAAACACAGCATGAGGTTTGTACAGTATCGCCTCTGGTAAAAGTATACTTCTCGTTAAACCCATTTGTACATAAAACTGAGGGAAGAACATTATTATAAGAATATTAACATGTAATAATATAAGTTTATATTATAATATATAAATAAATAAACAAATATTTTTTGTTTTACAGGTAACAAACATGGCAGATGATGAGGTCAGAATTCAGTTAGAGGATACACATTTACCCTGTGAGCTTGAGAGCATATTAACATCAGAAACTGAGACGGAAATGTTAACGGTTCATGACATAAAAGCTCAACCAGGACATGATATGTTTGCATCACCTGACTCGTACAGTTCAGCTGAAGAGGAGCTTAAAGAGATCCAGAGGGCTGTTGAGTATTCTTTGAAGGAAACTGCGGCCGACCTAGACCATA
This sequence comes from Ancistrus triradiatus, assembly GCA_025084515.1. NCBI lineage: Eukaryota > Metazoa > Chordata > Actinopteri > Siluriformes > Loricariidae > Ancistrus > Ancistrus triradiatus. The sequence continues at coordinate 66,248 of JAJAGP010002077.1, forward strand.
TCAAAGCAACGATTGCAAGGCAATATTCTGGCTCGGTTGAAAGTGCTGGCGAAAGAGAAGCATCACCACAAATTCTGCAAAGAATAAGAAACATAAGTACTGCGTCTTCACTCAGTGGAGACCCTAAAGCTGTCAGCCCAGATTCTGTGGAGAGAGAGTTTATGCGTACACACCTAATGCAAATGAGTGCAGAAGTAGACCAGTTGCCAATTTATCAGCAAAGTGATATCAGCATACAGATTAGAGAAGAGGACCATGAAATCCAGGATGCATCAAGAGACTCAGAAACTGGCAGTCCTGCTATGAAATCCAAGAGAATCTTACGGAAGCTCAGCTTCGAACCTGAGGAGAATGTGGATGAGAGCTTGACTGAAGATTCTGAAGACCGGTCTAAAGATGATGGCTCCTCCAGTGTGCAAGTATCCCATATGACAACAGGGACGGCATCACCTACATCACTGTCCTCGCTGGAGGAAGAAAGTGATAGCAATCCCAGTCAGAAGAAGGAAAGTGTAGAAGGAAAGCAACAAAGGAAGGTGAAACATAGGCAAGGACAACCGGCTCCAGCTATAGAGGCCTCCTCTGAGGAGGAAGAGATGCTGAATCAGGAGGAACTTCAGAGTGAAACTCATCCACAGCAACTGAAAAAGGCCTCCAAAAAAACCAAAGTAGATCATGAAGATTTGAATGTTCTGTTAGATTACAGACAGCCGATCGAGGGCAACTCTGAAAGTGAGGAATTATTGCACATGTTTCCACCTTTCTCTAACAATTTTAAGTCCGAACAAGAAAATGCTGACAGTCGCCAACAATTACCGGTGGTCCCATCTGCAGGGAGTTTTATGTCTGGACTTGCAGAGAAACCATTACGCAGTGCAGAGGAGACATATGAAGAAATGATGCTAAAAACCCAAGATCTGAGTGACATAACAAGGAAAGTCACTCCACCTGAGATTGAGCCTCTATATGGGGGCATGCTTATAGAGGACTACGCTTATGAGACTTTAGTGGAGGATCCTGCAGCTACTGGATTTAGTATCACTGAAGAGTATTTGACTAATGTGTCTGTTCATGAGACAGTAAGGCAGCTTAGAACCCCAGAGGAGGCCTATGAGGAAATGGAGAGAAAGAGAGAACTTGTGTTTAAAGGTCAAGCTGCAATTGGTGGTATTGACACTTGCTATGTGACCATATCAGAAAATGATGAGAGTCCAGTAAGCAAAGAGTGGCAGTTGGATCATGACGAAACACTAAAGAAGGACGAAGTAGTTACATCACCAGAAACGAGTCACACGCAGTCAAGTCCTCTGACTCCTTTATCTCCTTTGTCTCCTTTATCTGAGCCACTGAATCAATCTGCTGAAGTGATATCAATTCCTTCAAGTGGTGAAGAGGACAACACAAGGGACGAATATGCAACTGAACCTCTTGAGGGAGCTATGGAGCCTTACATTGCTAAGTCCAGGTCTGCTGAAGATCAGCCTTTCATGAATGTTCTCTATCCCATTCCTGACCTGAAAATTACACAGTGCTCCTCTGGAGAAGAAGAGCCTGAGAATGAAGATAGCACAACGCAAGAGAATGACATAGCAGGATCAACTGACATTACTCAGAGTGATGACAGTTATAGTGAAATAACTAAAGTCACTGAATCTTTAGCTCAAGCAGAGACGATCGAGTCTGAGCCCATATCTGTTATATGTGAAGTTCCATTTTCAAAACCCACACTAGACCATGTGTCATCTGTTTCTGAACATGATTCAGCAGCAGTAGTTCAAACAACCACGCTCTCCTCATTTCGAAATCAGACTCAAGAGCAAGGTTCCGTCCCAGAAATGACAGCTATTGCTGAAACTTCAACGATTTCTGCACAACTGATGGATACAGTATCAGAGCCTTCACCCCGAGTCTCAGTGGGAACTGTTCCTTATGTTGAAGTGTCTCTTGAAGAAAGTGTATGTCTCGCCAGACCAAGAGATGAAGTGGCAACTTCTTCAGCTCTTTCTGAGGTGTCTGTTAGTAAACTGCCACTAGCTCCAAAGCCCACCCAAGTTTCTGAACCATCACTGACTCCAAATGTCACCACAGCAATTGAGGATATTGTTGCTAAACCTCCACTAGCTTCAGACATAGGGTCCACCACAAAGACCATCTCAGAGGCAATTGTTGTTACAATACCAGATGTACCAGTACCAATTCAGGACACAGAATTACCGGTTGCACCTATAAAATCAGTTATAGTTACACCAACTTCAGCTTTCAGAACAAATGTAGACTATGTTTCTGCCACAACATCATCTTTAGAGTCAACATATCAGCAAAGCACAGGTCCGATCCCAAGTCATGCTGTGAGTCAAATGTCAGAGTCAGCTGCATTATCTTTTAACCCAACTTCTATGATCACAACATCTTATATGTCCTCAACACAAGCCCCAGATCAATTTGTAACTCCAACTTCTGCCTTGCAAATTATGTCTGATGTTATGACTTCAACACCACAGGGATCAATTCAGGTATCATCTTCAGATTCAATGTCTACTGGAAAAGAATGTCCACTTCCTGTGATTGTTCAAAGGCCTGTTACAGTTGTTGTCGAAATGCCAGATGTTGTGACTCCAGCTGAACATGTAGTACATATTCCAGCCTCCCTTTCTGGGCCTGTTTCTGCACCGCATTTAGTAGCAACATCCCTTCCAACGGACTCTCTTACTCAAATCATATCTGGTGCATCATGTGTTCCAGCATCATCTGTGGAACCTGTCTTTGTTTCTCCATCTACTCCAGTGGCAACAAAACCAACTGCTCATCATGATTCATCAGTACAGCCCCCAAAGGTTTCCCCTACCACAGACACAACTGTATCCACTCTAACTTCATGTTCTCATCCCATTCAGTCAGTTGCAGTAGACATAAAGCCAGAGCAAGAGAATATTCATCCTGGAGTAGTTAGTGCACATGGATTTACCACATTACAATCACAAGTGGTGGCTCTTGATGTGCACACAAAACCAGAAAATGCTGGCATTATTTTACCAAGCATTAAAACAAGTCATCCTGCTGTAGCCTGTATATCCCCTGCTCTCCATGCACATGATCCATCTGTTGTAACCAAGGCAGCTCTCCCTGTTACTGAATTAACCACCATATCAACAAAACCTGAACCTCAAGTGACAAGAGCAGATAAACCAGTAATTGAATTTCCACCTCCACCAACAGCTTCACCACCTGATAGTGTACCTCAGCCAGCTGATCCAATATCTACAGGTTTTACAGTTAGTCCTTCTGAATGTCATCCAAGTATGGCCAGCCAAGTGGCTAGTTCGGTAGGAAAACAACCCCTATCCCCAATACATAAAGCACCACCCCCAGTTCCACCTAAACCACTGTGTGTACCAGGTGGTTTAGCGTTTAGTCACAGATCAAGGGAGAGTTCAAAGCAATCAATTATTTCTGAACCTGCTGTTGTTCAAGTTGGTCGTGCTGCAACTTTACCAAGAACAAAAGAACCCCCCAAAGTCCTTTCTCTGTCTTTGTCTGCTCCCACTAACAGTAAACAAGGTATTCCATCGCCAAAATCTCCACTGTCACCTAGATTTGCAAAAACCCTTGAGACATATGTTGTGATAACATTGCCTTCTGAACCAGGATCACCAGTGGAAGGAATTACAACTCAAGCTCCAGTACGTAGATCATCTCTACCAACTCCGAAGCAACAGGCCACTGCTATGTCACCGACTGAGTGCATGCCACCTTGCGTGTCTACACCACTGTCTGTGGTTTCAGCACAAAGAGTAGCTGCACCACCAAAAGTAATGTCAGCTCCTTTTGTGACAGCACCAGTGATTCCAGTTCAAACTGTGCATGCTTCGTTAGGAGGTACAACTGAAACATCCATATACAGTGCCTGTGTTGCTTCTGTAACAGATAGGTCAGCACCTTCCGAATTTGCCCCAGTTACTTCAGCATCCAGCGTGATTTCAATGCCTCATTCAGTTGTATCGGCTCTAGATTTTACACCCCAAATGGAGACACTAGGGTCATCAATCAAAATGGAAATTCACAAAGAAAGAACAGCTTACTCTTCAGCACCTGTGGCTGCACCAACAGCGTTCACGGCTTCAGTCATAACATCACCACATGGGCCATTTGTAGTACCAGCTGTGACTGAAGTACCTGCTGTCACTTTAGAATCCAAAACCAATGTTGTGTCATCAGGGATTCCCTACACAGCATTATGTGTCACTCATACTGCAGCAGCACCACTACCGACCACGGATTCTGAATCACCTCCAGCTGCATCACTACTGACAAACGCAAGACATGCAGAGCCAGCACCTCCTGCGTGTGCATCATATATCACCCCTGCAACTTTAATTGATCTTGGAGCTTCTGCTAATGTGAGACCAATTTTTGAAAGGCAACTGATACAAACAGTGTGTAGTGCTCCTATAACAATTCAAGATACCTCACTGTCCAAAGACACTCATGATACACAAGGTTTCAAAATGGAGGAAGTATTTGTTGTACCAACAGAGGAGCATACATCTGCAGTAGGCCCATCATTTGACCGGATTCAACAGTATAAACCACATACTGAGCGAGAAGAGATGCCATCAGCTATATCAACTCCAACAGTGTCATTTACTGAGCTCACAAAATCAGTTGAAAGTCAAGAAATGAGAGGGGGTGATACCATGGCAAGCATGGGCCAAGTCTATTCTGCCGAACATCGGCATTATGCATTACCCAATCTTGTGGCACAAGTGGTTACCACTGAAGTGCAGAGAACTACTACTGTGTCCATCGTCCAAGAAGGAATACCTGTAGAAATTAAATCTGAGCCTGCCTGTATGGCAGTTAGAATCCAGCCAGAAATTGCAAAAAGCCAAACAAAGCCCAAACAAAATGGTCAAATTTACTATCCTCATGATGTTATAGATCTCACAACTTTAAAAGTCAGCGTTTCGATGACCGACAGCGGAATGGATCTAACAGCACCTATGTCAAATCAGCAGCCCTCCTCAAAGGATTCAAGCGGTCGACACATAACTGCTGTGCAGCCAGAAGTCGTAAATCTAAGTGCTGAAATATCTCCTACAAAACTCTCTGTGGTGACAGATAGCATCACCGTTGTTACATGCACTGCAACGATTTCATACAATAATAACATTATAACAGTTAATAAGCCTCTCAATTTAAGGAGCAGCACTTCTATGACTCTGCCACTAACAACGTACAATCCATTTGAGCCGTTGGCACAAATTGTCTATAGACCAGTAAATTCACAACCCAAACCTACAGCCAGCACAGATTTCCCCATGAACCTGTCCTATGGGGCTGCTGAAATCACAGCACCCCCATATTTACCTGTCACAATGGCCCTGGGGACCCGCACACATGCCAAGGCTGGTGTTCGTGTTGAGGCACCTGCAGCAGCAGCCATAGATCTCACTATATCTAAGCCAGTGAGAACCCTCGTGGCTTTGTCCTCTTCCTCTGAGGTGGTTACAAGTGTTGTTGAGGATGATGTGGCACCTATAGATCTGACAGCAGGGAGGCGGACGGTGTGTTGTGATATCCTCTACAGGCTTCCATTCACAGGGAGCTGTAGAACACAGCCTCCACTGGCCACACAATCAGACAATCGATCTGGTTATCAGCCGGATATTGCCAGAACTGTAGAAGCTGAAGACCTCAGTAATCTAAAAAATTTGAAGCCTGACCGTGATCTGACAGAAACTAAGCTTATCGCGTTTGGGGCGAAAAATGGATTTGTTCGCCAGAACGGGGCATCAGATATGGCAATTGATTTGACATCGGCAACGTTGTCAAGAGGTTAGTATTTCAATGCATGTCTATGTTTATTATTTGTATGTTTCAAATCTTTTTTTGTAATGTTTCCCATTTGTTATATTTTAATATGGACATTCTTCGAATATTTCTGTTCATTTGTTCATTTTGTCTCTTGTTTACACAGATGCATGCATGTGCCTTCGTGTCCTCCCTCAGTGTTTTGGCTTTGCATCATGCTAGTATGACAGAGTGACTTTTGCATGCTCTCTGTTTTCCGCTCGTAGACCTTTTTCTCAGAAACTGCATGGAATAAGTATACAATCAATTGCTAACTTGTTTGACTAAGGTGTACATTTCCAACCACTACAGATGAAGTCCTGGACTATTCAAAGAAAAGCAAACTTTCATTTTCTGGAATAACTTCCCATCAAGAAACCACATCCATGGTTAATAATGTAATACGGTCATCAAGTGGAGCTGTGTCCTCATCTGTTGCAGCATCCACATATGCAATTACTACTCAGCCTGGCTCGATATTCAACACAACATGCAATAGTGCCATCAGTATAATGGAGCCATTTTCAGCAACTCAAAACCAGACTTTACCGTATGATCTCATAAACAACACCGGAAACAACCAATCACTATTCTTAGAAACTGATGCATCCAAGGAAATCTTGCCTGCTGCCCTGGTCAACCTGCTTCCATCGATTGCAGCTTTCCCAGAACTGTACTCAGATGCTACCCTTGAGGCCATTGCAGCCTCACTGGACACCCTTGTTTCCCCAAGTTTCCCTACTTTGGATGACAGTAAGAGCCAGCAGTACCAGGCTGAGCATGAGTTTTTGCAATTAGAGAAGCTGAAGCAGTTGTGTCTGGCTGAGGAACTTGAATGGGAGAGGCAGGAAATACAGCGTTATCGGGAGCAGGAGCAGCTAATTGTTCAGAAGGAATTAGAGGAACTACAGAGCATTAAACAGCAGCTGCTCATACAACAAGAAGAAGAGCGTAAAGCCCACTTCATTCTTCAGCAGGAGACCTTTGCCCAACAGCAACTACAGCTTCAGCAAATTCACCAGCTACAGCAACAACTGCAGCAACAGCTAGTTGAGCAGAAAGTATATCCATATGGCTTTGAGACAAGTGATGGCCTGAGCTCAGGAATTGTCCTGGAGCCCCAGTATTGGCCAGTAAAAGATGACAACAGTTTACCTTCTTCAGTTAATGCAAATAACTATTTAGCAAGCAGAGCATGGCATACTGCTCCCTCTGGTGGTTTATCACAACGAAAGACCAATGTATTGGATTCGGAATGTCTTCTTAAAGAAACAGAGGAGCACAATCTGGATTCCGAGAACCAAACAAACAAGCGAGTGACTGACCAAAGTGTAATGATAAACAGTAAAAACATAATGGAAAGTTGTGTTCAGACAGATGATGAGGAAGGAGTGGAAAGGCCGTGCCCTGGCCGGAGGAGAAGGAGTAGGAGAAGTATGGACAGCTGTATCCAAACCGACGATGAGGATCAAGATGAATGGGACGTTCCAGTTAAGAGCCGACGTAGATCCCGTTCTAGCAGATATGCAGATGGAGAAAAGAGTAAAGGCTCTAAAGTATCAAGTATTGCAATTCAAACTGTGGCTGAGATCTCAGTTCAGACGGATCATTCTGGAACCATTAAGAGGTCACCAGTTCGAGCTCAAGTCGATACAGTGGTGGACCTGCACAGAGGCGGTCAAACAGAGAGCGACTCTGATGTTACATGTGAAAGAGATAAGAGGCACTCCGCTCCAGCTGAAATTGGCGTCAACACGCATCTAAAATCTGATGTTGTCTCTTCACTACCCAAATCTCCAAAGGTGTTGTATTCACCGGTCTCACCTGTGTCTCCTGGCAAGAGCACAAAGAAGCTGCTGACACCTGAATCATCAAGACACCCAAGTAGCCCAAGGTCACTGAAGGGCTCACAGCGATCCCTTTCTGATCCCAAATGCCTGAGCCCCATGACTGATGACAGACTTGTGTACCAATATTCAGATGCTTGTTCCGTAAGTACTGTCAATCAGAATTTACTTTTCCTATCATATTATTCAATATTAAAAACGGTTGTACATTTTTCATTTACAGAGCAAAGGATCACAAAGTTGTACACCATTGGGCTCCCAGAAGAAAATAAAGCGCACTCTTCCCCATCCACCTCCAGAAGATGACACACTTATTGGCTCCTTGGGATATAGTACTGGTTCGTCCAGACGCAGAATGTGTAGAAATACCACCATGGCTCGTGCTAAAATCCTGCAAGATATTGACAAAGAGTTGGATTTGGTTGAAAGAGAGTCTTCCAAACTCCGAAAGAAGCAAGCAGAGCTGGATGAGGAAGAGAAAGAGATAGATGCCAAATTAAGATATCTTGAAATGGGAATTAATAGAAGGAAGGAGGCTTTACTAAAAGAAAGGGAGAAAAGGGAAAGGGCTTATTTGCAAGGTGTGGCAGAGGAACGTGACTACATGTCTGATAGTGAGGTTAGCAACAGAGAAGCACGGGGTAATGGTCATGGGCTGGAAAGACCACGGACTGCCCCTCAGTCAGAATTCAATCAGTTCATTCCACCACAGTCTGAAGCTGATTCTCAATATGCGCAACTTGCAAGCCCGTATTCCCATTATCAGTATGCCTCTCAAAGTGAAACCCCAAGTCACTATTCTCAGACACTTTACCAACAGCAATCCCTTTATCACCAACAGATGTCCCCCTATAATACCCAGTCAATATACTCTTCAGTGCCCACACTTAGTCAACAATCTCAACAAAGTGGTTATGACCATGCCTCACAGCTCCTCCTCATGCAACAGAAATCTCGCCAAACCACTCTGTCTGACTTGGAGCCTAAGATAAGCACTAACTATGAAGTCATACGAAATCAGCCCATCCTAATTGTCCCCACGTCCACAGAGAGTGCCTATGGGGTCTCACATCTCGGAGGAAAATATAATAATGTAGACATACGGATGGGTATGGAGGAAAGAGGGAGTATGGCCAGCAGTCCCATGTCCAGCATTTCAGCCGAGTCCTTCTATGCAGACATTGACCATCATAATGCCAGAAATTATGTTATGATTGAGGACATAGGTGAGCTAACAAAGGGATCTACAGGTCTGAGCTCGAGCTTCAACATCCCTGATAAGGACATCAGCAAGAGTGATCGGCTACTTCGAGCTGCTGAAGTGCGTCGAACAACAGATGTAACTGACTTCATTGGACCTCTACAGACTACCTCCAGATTACATTCATATGGTAAGCCAGAGGATGACTCAATGGAGGAACCATATGAGTTGAAGCTCCTAAAGCAGCAAATCAAGCAGGAGTTTAGGAGGGGCACAGACGGTCTGGAGCAGTTGACAGGGCTACCTCATTATCTACATGCTGACAGTTTTAGACATTTCCCTAAATCTGAGAAATACAGCATTGGAAGGCTTACTCTAGAAAAGCAAGCCGCCAAGCAGCTTTCAGCTTCAGTTCTATATCAGAAGCAGTTAAAAAACAAAAGAACACTAATTGACCCTAAAATCACAAAGTTTTCTCCTATACAAGAGAGAGTCCCTGACCTGGAACCTGATTACAGCAGCTTTTTGACCTCCACTGGCTCAGCTGTGGGAGGACTGTCCAGCAGAGCTAGACTACTACAGGATGAAATCACATTTGGTCTACGGAAAAACCTAGCTGAGCAGCAGAAATACCTGGGTTCCACGCTTGGCACTAACCTAGCTCAATCACTGAACCTTGGTCATTCTCTTAACCTTGGTCCAAACTTGAGGTCTTCCCTTCAAGATGATGGCACTTACCCCAGCGGCAACCGATCCAGACCTTCTTCTAGGCCTTCCTCTGTATATGGCCTTGACTTATCTATCAAAAGAGACCTATCCAGCTCTTCTCTGAGGTTAAAGACAGAAGGTGAGGGCATGGATTCCCAGTTTGGACTAGCAAGGGCAAAACCAACAAGTTTACCCATCAGCCAAAGTAGGGGCCGTATCCCAATCGTGGCACAAAATTCAGAAGAAGAAAGTCCACTGAGTCCAGTTGGGCAACCCATGGGTATGGCAAGGGCATCTGCAGGACCACTTCCACCTATATCTGCTGATTCTCGGGATCAGTTTGGCTCTAGTCACTCTTTGCCAGAGGTACAGCAGCATATGAGAGAAGAATCGCGGACACGCGGCTATGATAGGGATATAGCCTTCATTATGGATGATCTGCAGGGAGCTATGTCAGACAGTGAAGGTAAATTTTCTATGAGACTTTAAACACTTTGGATGATGTTTTTTATGCATGACTTCAACTGTGGTTCCATATGTGTGTTCTCATTTTGTTTCCTATTTATTCATTTTCTTGGCTTAATTTGCTGTAATTGTAAAGCTTTAATGTTGAACAGTGATGTTTATCTGCATGACACTTTTTGTGTGCTGTTATTTTCTTTTCCTGTACATTATATATTAACACTTAATATATTAATGTTTTCAAATAACTGTCCATTTGCATGCTCATTATCAAATATTTTTCCTACTTTTCTAATTGTAAAAAATATTCATGTAGGGCCTTGTTTTCATAAATACAGTCATGTTTGGTGCCTCCATATACCATCATGAATATGTTGAATGTTAAAAATTTAATATTTTCGGCAGATTATAATGCCCCATTAGTATACTGACATTAGAATCTCATATGGTGATCAGTTTTGCAGCACATATCACGTCTTTATGGTGTTTTGTTGAATATGTCTCTTTATATAACTGCTTTTATTAAACATTCATATATTCTATACTGTATTAGTTCAAGTTGTGGCAGACATTTTGCTACAACTGACTCAGTGGATTTCTATGTATTGCTGTGCTTGACTCATAAGTTATGCAAATATTTTTCTCAAATAATAATGATATCAATTAAACATTTCTTTCTTTATACCCCATTGGTCAGTTACATTTGATTCTTATCATTAAGGGTCAATTGGTATGATTAGTGAAATTGCTGATATTTTATTGATCTCTGAATAGCCTCAGCCTTCAAGTTTGTTAAATTTGGCTTTAATGTGTTTTGATTAGTTGCCAGGATACTGATTAAACTTCAGTCCATTTCCAATCATAACGTAAATTATGACTGAACATAAAGTAAAGGTCAAACAATACAATATACCGTGGTACATTGGTTCTCGACCACCTCAGAACTCATCGAATTCAGTTCGCATTTTGACTGGGAAAAATTGTCTCGGTCCTCGTCATACTTGCTTAAAATTGTAAACAATTTTATTTTAGTTGAAACTCAATTCACGATTTGGTACACAGTGACTCAGTGATTCAGATTCACAAATAGCTCTCGCTCAGAGAAGATTTGCGCTGTGTTCTTCTTTATTTTCACATCTGAAGTACTGTTCTTAGTGTAAGTAAGTTTCCATGGGTCCTAAAACAGTGCTTTTATAAGAACCAGCCGAAAGCAAAACAGGAATTGGCTGAAGTTAGTTAACCAAAAGAGTAAGTGTTTTGCACTTTCAGTCCATTACTCACTAAATTTAATGAGATTTGTCAACACTTTATTATAAATTAATCTTTATGTTAATGATTTTGGCCGTTAGTAGGTTAATGTAAGTGGTTTAAACTTTAACTTACTTATCATGAAGCGGAATCTCCATCTAGAGGTGCCATAATGTAACTGCAGTCATTTAAGGTGGACCGGAAAATGCGAATAAGAAGCTGCAGCCTTGTCTCCGCTATGATAAACCAGGTTCACAACTCCCCGGTTCATGATACATTTAACATTTGATGGATTTGCTGGAACATAAATCCCCTTCATAAATCAGGGAGCACCTGTACAATACAACTCCATTAGTATATAATGCTTTATACAGTGTGGATTTTCTGGGGGTCTGGAACAGATTCATTCAATTTACATTATTCCTTATGAGAAAAATTTGCTCAGTACTCATCGTTTTCAGTTCTCGACAAGGCTTCAGGAATTAATTAATACTGATTACCGAGGTACCACTGTACTTGTTTTAATATAGTTAATTGTTCTAGTTGTACAATAATTGATTACATTTTATTCAAGTTGAAAATGTCATTTGTTTTGAAATAAGAGTTTTGTAGTAAAGTCATTATTTAATGTATGCTGGTAAAGGCATTAATGCATTTTCCAAATACTAATTTTTATATGCCAAAATGATTGTCATTAGTCTATATTATTACCTGTTAACACTTTTTTGTGATTTGTATCATCAGTATAGCTCTGCTAAGATATGGTGTATCTTTTATTGTCAGTCAACAATCCTGTGTACAGGCAGAATAGCTCACCCCATGGTACACTAAAGAAATGGGCTGGCAATAAATGAAATTTGTGAAATTATTCTGCACAAAATAATACACACTACATGATTATGTAGCTGAACACTGACCATTGTGTACATAGTTTTTTTCCCACAAAAAATCAACTGAAATGCAATGCTTGTGTCACAGCAGGGGGTCCTAGCTGGAAAGTAGAAGGTGAGCGTTCAAAATCCCTTTGAGCATAAATCTACTCGACTCATGCGTGTCATAGTCTTGAACAATGGGCATATCTGTGGTACACTTCAGCCCCATCCTGTTCATGTCCATATGCTGCACTAGATACCTAGACATCATATCGATGGAAGATGCATATGTATATGCTTACATATCTGTTGTACCATGGCAAAGACATGTCAGAACGGCCGAGCTCTGTGTTTTGAGGTTTCAGTTCAATCCATCAAAGGGTCATAAGCTCATGCCATGATCGATGCATCCTCACAGTGAAGTGAAAGCTCAAGCAAACCGATTATGTAATTTGAGTTATTTAGTTTAAAACTTCCAATTCTGAGCATTCACTATTCAGTGCTGATTGGTAGTGACTGCATGTAGTTCCATTTTGTTTTGTGCATCTTAAACACCACACTGACTAGGAAATCCTAGGAAAACTTATAAACTCCTACATGGTTTATCACCGGCATACCTTAGTGTATCTCAGGTGCAGTATGACCTGAGCCTTTACTATATAACCCTGAGCACCTACAGTGGGCCAAATACGTATTTAGTCAGCCACTGATTGTGCAAGCTCTCCTACTTAGAAAGATGAGAGAGGTCTGTAATTTTCATCATAGGTACACTTCAACTATTCAAAAAAACACTTCAAAAAAATCCAGGAAATCACATTGTAAGATTTTTAAAGAAATTAATTGTACATCATGGTGGAAAATAAATATTTGGTCACCCACAATCAAGCAAGATTTCTGACTGTCACAGACCTGTGACAACTTATTTAAGAAGCTCTTCTGTCCTCCATTCATTACCTGTATAAATGGCACCTGTTTGACCACGTTATCTGTATAAAAGACACCTGTCCACAGCCTCAAACAATCAGACTCCAAAGTCAACCATGGCCAAGAGCAAACAGCTGTCGAAGGACACCAGGAAGGAAATTGTAGACTTGCACCAGCCTGGGAAGGGTGAAAATAGGCAATAGGCAAGCAGGTTGGTGTGAATAAATCAACTGTGAGAGCAATTGTAAGAAAATGGAAGACATAAAAGACCATTGATAATCTCCCTCGATCCGTGTTAAGGGAAGAATGAACGAGGCCATGTATCGTGAGATTTTAAGCCAAAACCTCCTTCCATCAGTGAGAGCATTGAAGATGAAACGTGGCTGGGTCTTCCAGCATGACAATGATCCCAAATACACCGCTTGGGCAACGAAGGAGTGGCTCCATAAAAAGCATTTCAAGGTCCTGGAGTGGCCTAGCCAGTCTCCAGACCTCAACCCCATAGAAAATTCGTGGAGGGAGATGAAAGTCCGTGTTACCCAGCAGCAGCTCAAAACATCACTGCTCTAGGAGATCTGCATGGAGGAATGGGCCAAAATACCAGCTACAGTGTGTGCAAATCTGGTGAAGACTTGCAGGAAACGTTTGACCACTGTCATTGCCAACAAAGTATTAAACCAAATACTTATTTTCAACCATAATTTATAATTAAATTCTCAAAAAAATCATACAATGTGATTTCCTGTATTTTTTTGTTGAAGATAGTTGAAGTGTACCTATGATAAAAATTAAAGATTTCTCTCATCTTTCTAAGTAGGACAACTTGCACAATCAGTGGCTGACTAAATACTTTTTTCCCCCCACTGTAGTTCAGCTGTAACAAGCCTTGCATAAAACCCTGAGTTTGTCATCCAGTGGATGGTGAAAGATAACATAAAAAGGTAAATATGATGTAAAACATCATCAGATTTTCAAACAAGTCCTAAAAGTAGATTTATTTATTGAAGAAAATGATCTAATATAACATATTAGTGAGTGGCAAAAGTATGTGAACCTTTGCTTTCAGTATCTGGTGTGCCCCCCTGTGCAGCAATAACTGCAACTAATCGGTTCCAGTAACTGTTGATCAGTCCTGCACACCGGCTTGGAGGAATTTTAGCCCATTCCTCCGTACAGAACAGCTTCAACTCTGGGATGTTGGTGGGTTTCCTCACATTAGCTGCTCGCTTCAGGTCCTTCCACAACATTTCGATTGGATTAAGGTCAGGACTTTGACTTGGCCATTCCACAACATTAACTTTATTCTTCTTTAACCATTCTTTGGTAGAAAGACTTGTGTGCTTAGGGTCGTTGTCTTGCTGCATGATCCACCTTCTCTTGAGATTCAGTTCATGGACAGATGTCCTGACATTTTCTTTTAGAATTCTCTGATATAATTCAGAATTCATTGTTCCATCAATGATGGCAAGCTATCCTGGCCCAGATGCAGCAAAACAGACCCAAACCATGATACTACCACCACCACCATGTTTCACAGATTGGATAAGGTTCTAACGCTGGAATGCAGTGTATTCCTTTCTCCAAACATAACACTTTTTTTTTTTTTAAACAAAAAGTTCTATTTTGGTTTCATCCATCCACAAAACATTCTGACTGTGGATTGGTGGAGTCCAAACTATTTAAAAATTGTTTTGTAACCTTTTCCAGCCTGATGAACATCGACAACTCTTTTTATGAGGTCCTCAAAAATCTCTTTTCTTTGTGCCTTGATACATTTCCACAAACATGTGTTGTGAAGAGCAGACTTAGATTAGGTTTTGTTCTTTAAATAAAACAGGGTGCCCACTCACACCTGATTGTCATCCCATTGATTGAAAACACCTGACTCTAATTTCACCTTCAAATTAACTGCAAATCCTAGAGATTCACATACTTTTGCCACTCACTAATGTGTAATATTGGATCATTTTCCTCAATAAATAAATGAGCAAGTACAATATTTTGTCTCATTTGTTTAACTGGGTTCTATGTATCTACCTTTAGGACTTGTGTGAAAATCTGCTGATGTTTTAGGTCATATCTATGCATAAATATAGAAAATTCTAAAGATTTCACAAACTATCAGGCACCACTGTATATAATAGCTTCCACTGGATGACAAACTCAGGGTTTTACGCAAGGCTTGTTACAGCTGAACTACAGTGGGGCAAAAAAGTATTCAGAGTTTAGAAAAGGCATTCCATCCTCATGTTTACAGCCTCTGTGGGTTACAAAAACAGTGGCTCTGCATCTCACTATTAGTGCATGCATGGACAGTCTCTTTCTGTAGGATACTGTGTGCATGCACAGACATGCATGTCCTGTCAAGCACTCCTATGGACCACACTATGTTCCATTATGAGTTTCTGCAAAGATCAGTCCATCTGAATTGTCATGTATGCACAATACAACATTTTAAAATATAAATGTTGCTAGAAAGTTATGTTTACACCTTCTGATTACTGTCGATGTCGAATACATTGAAACATTCTTTACAAATATGTATGAGATTATGTTTATGAGGGGGAAGATGTGGGGAAATAGTACACATATTAAAGATTATACCATAAGGTACTACAATAATTTCTCTTCATCCGTGTTCTTCCTTACAGCCTACCACCTGCAGCATGAAGAGACCGACTGGTTTGATAAACCTCGTGAGGGACGTGGTGCACAACAGCCGGGACAGGATAGGAGACAGGTGATGTGTGAAACACAAACACAGTACAGTTCACAATGTTCAAATTAATAAAGCATACTGATTAGACAAGGTGGACATAAATACATGCCACAGCAAACCAAGTATAAATGTCATTTGACAGTAAAGTAAGTAAGGACTAACACACAAAGGGGTGATGAGGTTACAGAGAAAGATGTCTTAAATTTGTTCTCTACCCTCATGAGACCATGATAGTATATTCAGGTGGATGGTTACCATCATTTTTCTCTATAAAGAAAAATATATATACATAGTTGAATAATATTGAAAGTCTTCAGGGCCTCTTTATTGAGTAGACATCTAGGCTCAGAATAACCCGATAACCAGAATTAACCAGAGCATCACACTGACCTCTATGGTCTTCTACCTTCGGGTAATTGTCGCACACAAACCTGGTCGTCCACATGATGTACAAGAAAATGGAACTCACTGGAGCACACTACTTTCTTCCTTTACACAAAGGAAAGAATCAATAAGCATAAGTCATCAGGCATCAATAAGCCTCGGGGGTCCTATACCTTGTAGTCGGTTTGTGATTTGTCCCTCCTCTGACCACTTTCAGCAGGTACTCACCACTGATGAGTGGGAGCAGAAACAGCCCTTGCAATTTTGGAGATGCTACAACATCGCTGACTGGCAATGACAACTTGGCCCTTGTCAAAGTCAATCATGTTAATAATTAATCTTGGTGGAAGTCAACATCTTAGTGAATCAATTGTATCACCCTGTTTGTTCATTAAACTCAAACTCCTCCCAGTGAACAGCGCAAGGCAGCATTCAAAACTTGAATGAAGCTCCAGAACCAGACCTAATAGACACTCACTGATGCCCGTGTATCTCTGGGATTCTATGCTGTGGTCATGT
This sequence comes from Ancistrus triradiatus, assembly GCA_025084515.1. Taxonomy (NCBI): domain Eukaryota; kingdom Metazoa; phylum Chordata; class Actinopteri; order Siluriformes; family Loricariidae; genus Ancistrus; species Ancistrus triradiatus. Next base: position 82,982 of record JAJAGP010002077.1, read on the forward strand.
AGGGACTGTATTGAATGGGGGGAGAAAAAAAAGAAATATGAAATAAACAAACACAAAAGAAACATATCAGCATTACGTAGACAGTGAACTTTCTATTTGTCCCACCCTTAAGCATGGCTTCTCTTGATTGATGATTGCTCAGCCTCTCAAACTGAGAATCAGGATCATGACTGACATTTCAAACGTCAATCAGTGCCAGTAATCAGTATCAGTAGAATTTATTTACAAAATTTACAAATTCGCAAAGATCATGTTAATGGCTTTGTAATATGCAACGCAACTAACTGCAGCTCCACTGGAGGAACATAAGAATCCATATACTATGGCTGTCTTATGATAGCCAGTTAAATGAAGTGATCCTTTGTGCTGCTCCTGTTTTAAAAACAACCAGCTGCTACTACCATACATTATACCCCAGACCTTGACATGAGCAACTGTAATCAGATAATCAACTTTTATGTGTTACTTGATCTGTAAGTGGTCATAATGTTTTGGCTCAACTCTCAACCTGCTACTGTCTAAAGGTTGGACTTGAATGAATGGATAACAGGGACAGTTTTGGAATTATACGTGCTTGGACCAAGTCCTGGTGATAAAGTTACCTGCCCCTCTGGAGTTAATTAGATCTTGGAAACAGACCACATGTAAAGTCACAATGGCACAATTTCATGTATTCAATTTCAAGTCTAGACTTAGCCTGAATTTGAAGTTTACACATAGGAGGTTGCATTGCATCATATATAAAGCAAGCACTGAATAGTGATACCTTTGCAATTGCTGTCTTGGCATCCACACAGCTCACTTCCATGCTTTTAAAGATGCCAAGGAATAAAAGTGGAGGGCAGTAATCTGACTACCCTGTTGGCAGTGGTTATTTGTTGGAGACTGTTTTACTCTAGAATTAGAGTTTAATGTTGATTAACTGATATTATTCCAAAACAAACACACGCTTGGTTGCCCCTAAATGGTTTCCATTTGGATTGTCTTTATCTGTTATGAGACAAATATAATTGTGGCAAAATGTGATACCATTGACTACTACATTTAGGGGCATATTTTCTTCTGAACTGAAGAAAATATTAGGATAAATTAAACATGTAGGCGATATGAAATCACACATAATTAGGAAACACTATATGTTTGGTTTGATCCAGTATTTTATTCTGTTGGGCAATTTTGTGCCCTAAAATATAGACAAAGCCAATTTTAAATACACTAATTCATTCACTGCTTTTCATGACTTAATCCAATTCAGGTTCATGGGAAGCCAGGACCTAAGTGGTCAGTTACAAACTGGGGCACTGCTAACCACTGTAACTACTGTAACCACACTAATGAATATTATCGGCAACAGACCAGTGAAGCTGGAGACATACATTTCACAGTGGTCTTAATGCAAATGGCTTGTTTTTATTTATTATAGTAATTTTGTCGCTTGATATATACTACACAGAGTTTTTAAAAGTTTGTCCTTCCTTATAGGTGAAATTTCTGCATTATCCTTTCCCCCACACCCGCATCAAACTACAGAAAGACCCAAAGGACCACAGTGTCTCAGGTATTCTTTATAGTGCCACAAAAAACAAACTCTATATATATTTGTAACGCAGGGCCAAGGAACTATCTTCATATTCTTGCTTTTTCAGGTTGCGGGTTTGGCATACGAGTGGTGGGAGGGAAGGAGATTACAAATACCAATGGAGAGATTGGAGCATACATTGCTAATATTTCACCTGGAAGCAGTGCTGAGCTTACAGGAAAGGTTGTAGAAGGTAAGGTGATCAATTTTGCCATTTTGATCCCAAGGCTGTTGGTCATGCTGCAGTTAACAATGCCAAAACATTATCATTGTTGTGAGTTGTACATGCCTTTTCTATAGGAATAACCTTTTTCCAAGGGCATGATTAGACAAGGATGCATTTACAATGATAGTTATATTTTATATTAGGCCAAAACACATTGTTTAATCACATTTCCTGTTCTCCTCAGAGTAAGTTTCAAGAAAAAAATAGGCCACATTTGTGAACTGCATGTCTAATTTAAGCAATAATTCCTCTTTTGGTTACCGTAGACAGTATATTCTTCATTGTAACTCTAGACAAGCCTGATGGCATTTTACATCTTTAACATTATCAACTACTGCCTTTAATTTAACTGTATTTGCTGATCTGCATGTTACTTAAAGTGAGAGAATCTAACAATAAACAGCAAATTAACTTTCTCATCAAGAGAATTCACCGTGGAAATCCCGACAGAGGCACCACTGCAAATGTACACAAACGTTTGTGTTATTTTAATGAGTTTCTTCCAGCTGAGTTTATACAGTAGCTCCTTCCATAGCCTGTAGAACAGTTCATTTATTCCTACCTGAGATGATCTTTTGCTAGTGCTTCAAATCAGGGCAGATATATGAATGATATTCTTCTGTTGTCTTAGCTGTGGAAGAGGTCCACAAGGGAAGGACCTATTTGAGGACTAGTTTTCATTTGTGTAAGTGCTGAAAAGGGAGTGGTTGAGTTTGCAGTGTTTCTAAGCTGGGTCTCTCTCTGTCTTTTGTTCTTGCTGGTTCTTGACAGATGCTTTGCTTTTAATTAACAGTGTGTTTCGGGAAAGCTGATTTAAAGAGAATGCAGTGTGTGTGGCAGTTTTTCTTGTGTGTATAGTTTGACTTCATATATCTTAAACACTGTGTAGAAACTGCAGCCAAAAATATACTACATGGCCAAAGGTTTGTGGACATCTGCATTACTAATTTGTTTTTTGAACTTCATTCAAAAACCATGTTCATTACTATGTCCAGCAATCACATTTGTGGTATAACAGCCATTCATTCTTTCTCTAATAGGTTTTGGATCATGACTGAGTGAAAGTCAAGTTTTTACGCTGGATGATAAGTCCTGAATTGCATTTGCAATTCATCCCAACAACATTGAGCGTAGATGAGGTCAAGGTCCAATACTGGCCAGTCAATGTATTTTCCAATAAATACAGCAAAACATTTCTGTTACCGATATCTACACTCATCGGCCACCAGTAGGTACACCTGTTCAACTGTTTGTTAACACAAATATCTAATCAGACAATCAACATAGCAGAAATTCAATGCATTTAGGCATGTAAACATGATGAAGACCAAACCCAGCACCATAATGGGAAACAAAAGTGCTATAATTAACTTTGAACTTCTCATGGTTGTTGTTTCAAAACAGGCTTGTCTAAGTACTGTATTTCAGAAACTGTGGATCAACTGGTGTTTCACATGCTGCCATCTTTAGGGTTTACAGAGAATTGTCCGAAAAAGCAAAAAAATATAAATAAATCCAGTGAGCAGCAGTTCTCTGGGTGAAAATGCCTTACTGATGGCAGAGTTCATAGGAAAATGACCAGACTGGTTTGAGCTAATAGAAAGGCAACGATAACTCAAATAACCACTGGTTACAACAGAGGTGTGCAGAAGAGCATCTCTGAATGCACAACACATTGAACATTGAAGCAGATGGACTACAGCAGCAGAAGTCTACAATGGGTGCCACTCCTGTCAGCTAACAACAGGCAACTGAGGCACATGTGCTCACCAAAATTGGACCATAGATGATTAGAAAATGTTACCTCGTCTGAGTCTCGATTTCAGCTGCGACATTTGAATGGTAGGGTCAGAACTTGATGAACCATGTCCTGACCATGTCCATCCCTTCATGACCACAGTGTACCATCTTCTATGTGCCATATCACAAAGCTCAAATGATCTCGATCATGGTTTCTTGAATATTTCAATGAGTTCACTGTACTGAAATTTCCTCCACATTCACCAGACCTCATTCCAACAGAACAGTTTGGGTTTGTGGTGGAACAGGAGATTTGCAACATGGATCTGCAGACAACAAATGCTAATATGTCAATGTGGATCAAAATATCTGGAGAATGTTTCCAGCATCTTTCTGATTCTACTCCATGAAAAATGAAGGTAGTTCTGAAGGTCAACCTAGTACTAGCAAGGTGTACCTAATGAAAGAGCTGATGGCCTTTCAATTAGCAATATGTATGCGGGCAATTAGCATTCACCTGATGTCCACTGAACCCAGATTCTTACAGCGCTGTAGTTAATACAGTCTAACTAATTAAGAGCTGTGTCCACATACTTTTATCCGTGTTGTCCATTTTCAGGCTAAAAGACTATAACAAACGTGTGTATATATATATACATTTTCCACCAATTTCTTCATCCTTATCTGTGCAGGTTTTAAGAATTTCTGCCAAATATTTTACAACGTGGTTATTTGTAGTCTTGAATAGAGTTATACTATGGTGACAATGCTGTGTGCACTGCAGGAATGCAGGTCCTGGAGTGGAATGGAATCCCTTTGACAGGAAAGACCTATGAGGAAGTGCAGAGCATTGTGGGTCAACAGAGTGAGGAGGCAGAAATATGTGTGCGCTTGTGAGTGGCCACATCTCACATAAAGTCTACATATAATGTTGTCTGTTACACAGGTGATTGCTTTTAAGAATAAATGGGAACCCCTGCTTCCCCTCCTCTTCCAGTTATATAGGAAGTGTACTGCTATGCCAGTAAAAGTGACTAAAGGATTCACATGTACTAATGGAACCACATGCATGTCTGTGATACAACCCCGAATCAGAAAGAGTTGGGACAATATGATGGAGCTTTTCTTTGACTTATTTTAATGCAGAGTGTATGGAGCCAAGATATTTCATGTTTTGTTTGGTCAAATTCTAACGAAACAATAATTTAATTTGATAATTGTAACGAGGATACAAGCCCTCCAGCTTGTATCCATCCTTTTTAGCTCCCCCTTTCGTTTTCTTCCTCCACAGCAGGTGGGGCTGTAGGCACCTGCTGGTCTCTCCTATAAATACCCCTCCTTTTGTTCAGTTCCTTGTCTGGCTTCTTCACTCCCTAGTTGTCTTGGCTCTTGTCTGCTCCTGTCTGTAGTCCTGGTTTGTCCCCTCATCTTTGTCCCTCCGTCCTAGTGTCTCTGTTCCTAGTGTTTGTCTCTTGCATTCTTTGGTTACTGTTTATGCATTTTAGCTTTGTTTCATTGTTTGCCACAGTTAGCATTACCTTCGTTTGTCACATGTTAGCTTTAGCCTTGAGTGTTGTCTTGTATGAGACTGTATGTGGCCAGTCTTTGTCCTCTTGTTGTCCCATGTACTCCTTAGTGTCCTGTCCATGCCTTCTCTTTACTGGGCCCCTGCCCTGTTCACGTCCGTGTTTTGTTCTGCTTCATTTGGGTAATTTGGGTCTGTCTTGTTTCCTCGCTTTCTCTTTTTCCTGTCCTTTTGTGCTTCAGAGACGCGCCTTGGGGGGTTGGGGGGTTGTGTAATGAGCAACACATCCTTTTTATCTCCCTTTGCCTTTTTCTTCCTCCACAGCAGGTGTGGCTGTAGGCACCTCTTCATAGTATTAGTTTTATTTGGTCTGTATGCATTACACTATGTTCCTTGTTAAATCCCTGTCAAAGCCTAAGCTGAACACCTGTGATGTCTGATCCCTCAGACAGCACTGCATCAATAACCGGCATTCATCAATAGCTGATATAACCACATGGACAAGAGATAAGTTTAGCATACCTTTGTCAAGCACTACACTACAGAGTTACATTCACAAATACCGCTTAAAACTTTACTGTGCAGAAAATAAGCCTTATGTTAACCATGTCCAGAAGTGGTGTCACCTATGGGATCGAAGGCATCTGGGATGGACCATCACACAGTGGAAATGTGTATTGTGGTCAGACAAATGAGTATTCCAGATTTTTTTTTTTTGAAGAAATGGACACAGTGTGCTCTGGACGAAATATGAAAAGGACCATCTAGAATATTATCAGCAACATGTACCAGAGTCAGGGTCTGTCACAGTATTGGGTTGTGTCAGTGCCATTTACAAAGGTAATTTACACTTCTGTGACGGCACCAATAATGTAGAAAAGTACATCAAAATCTTAGAGCAACATATGCTAGCTTCAAGACGACATCTTCTCCAGGGACAGGGACAATGATAAATTTTTCAACAAGACAATGCGAAACCACATAACACGCATATTACAAAGGCATAGCTGTGGAAGAAGAAGGTACAGTTGCTGGACTGACCTGCTTGCAGTCCTGACCGGTCCCCAATAAAGAATGTGTGAAGAATTTTGAAATGAACAATCGACACCCTGCACACCGTAAGACACATTTGCAGGAAGAATGGGACAAAATAGCACATGAAACACTTCATTGCTTGCTATCATTGGTGCTAAATCGTCTCTTAAGCCTTGTGAGAAGGATTGGCAACATTACGAAGCGGTAAATGCTTTACCATCCCAACTTGTTTTTGGAATGTGTTGCAGGCCTGAAATACAGGAATGGATGTTTGTTAACAAATGAAATGAAGTTGACTAGACAAAACATGAAATATCTTGGGGGCTGATTATACTGTCTGCTATGAAATAAAAGTCAATTTATTGTTTTTGCTTAATAGTGTGTTTATTATGAATTACTAATGCTAAATCAGCTATTTTGACACAAAAAACTCCCATAAACATGTAAAAACAATAAATATTAATTCAACTGTTTGCTGTGTAGAGACCTGAACATGCGCTCAGACTTCGAGCACCCCCAGCATTTGGAGCTACAATCACAGCTTAAGCTTGGTAAGTCTATCTTTGCTGGTGCTGAATGCAAATGTTTTGATTTAGCCAGCAGCCAGAGAAACATATGCAGCATTTGAGACTTTCTGGATCATCATTGTATAATCCACATAGACTTTCCATATTTTTTATTATTTCTTTGCAATGTCAGCAATATGTGATCTGTTTGTAGATTACCAAAACATCTGCTGTTCATCTTATAGGCTATTTCTTATGTTTGTGATAACACCTGTTGCAATAAAGATACTGGGTGTAAACCAAAGATAAGACAGATTGCTCAGACATACACACAGATACCCTTCCACAATACAATGTCCAGACTTTAAAGTCAGTATGATATGTGGGGCACTAAACCTGGGGGGAGATAATAGTTTATATATATACAAATATATACAAAAACTGTTATCGTGCGTGCGTTTGTTGCAGCTGAACATCAGCGTTCTCCGGGTGTGGACCCTAAGCAGTTGGCTGCAGAGTTGCAGAAGGTCTCTCAACAGCAGGCTCCTGCTTCTGTATTGACCGTGCTGGAGAAGGCAGGACATCTTCACTCAGCTACAGCATCCGCTGTTTCCAGTGGAGTGCCCAGTCCCGGGCAGCCTGGATCCCCGTCTGTCAGCAAAAAACGTCACAGCAGCAAGGTAAATAGTGTGGGAGTAAGTGTGGGTGGAGTTATGGGTGGGCGATATGAGCTAAAGTTCATATCATGATATTTCCGGTATCAATAAGATAATGATATACACTGATCAGGCATAACATTATAATAACCTCCTTGTTTCTACACTTATTGTTCATTTTATCAGTTTCACTTATCATATAGAAGCACTTTGTAGTTCTACAATTACAGACTGCAGTTCATCTGTTTCTCTACATGCTTTGTTTGTATCCTTTTCTCTGCGCTCTAATGGTCAGGACCCCCAAAGTTCAGGTGCTATTTGGGTGGAGGGTCATTCTCAGCACTGCAGTGACACTGATGTGGTGTGTTAGTGTGTGTTGTGCTGCTATGAGTGGGTCAGACAACAGTGCTGCTGGAGGTTTTAAACACCAACTACCAAAAATATCCAGCCACCAGCATCCTGTAGACAGCATGCTGTGAGCACTGATAAAGGATTAGACGATGACTAACAACAACAGAGCAACAACAGAGCTACTGTCTCTGACTTCTACTTCTACATGGTGGAGCAATAAGATAGATGTGTCTAATAGAGTGCACAGTGAACACAGTGTTTAAAAACACCAGCAGCACTGCTGTGTTGGATCCATTCATACCAGAATAACACACACTAACACACCACCATGTCAGTGTTACTGCAGTGCTGAGAATGATCCACCACCCAAATAGTACCTGATCTGTGCTGGTCCTGTGGGAGTCCTAACTGTTAGAGATCAGAGTAAAGGGGGCAAACAAAGTATGTAGAGAATCAGATGGACTATAGTCTGAAACTGTAGAACTAAAGTGCTTCTATATGGTAAGTGGGACTGATAAAATGGACAGTGAGTGTAGAATCAAGGAGGTGGTCATAATGTTTTGCCTGACTGATGTGTGTGTACATTGGGGCATAAAAGTATTTAGTCAGCCACTGATTGTGCAGGTCTTCCTACTTAGAAGGAGGAGAGATGTCTGTAATTTTCATATTAGGTACATTTCAACTATGTGAGACAAAATGAGAAAAAAAATTCCAGAAAATCATACTGTATGATTTTTAAAGAATTTAATTGTAAATTATTTTGGAAAATAAGTATTTGGTCAATAACAAAAGTTCAACTCAATACTTTGTAACATAAATTTTGTTGGCAATGACAGAGGTCAAACATTTCCTGTAAGTCTTCACCAAGTTTGCACACACTCTAGCTGGTATTTAGGCTCATTCCTCTATGCAGATCTCCTCTAGAGCAGTGATGTTTTAGGGCTGTCGCTGGGCAACACGGACTTTCAACTCCCTCAACAAATTTTCTATGGGGTATGAGGTGACCCCCATAGCTAGGCCACTCCAGGACCATGAAATGCTTTTTACGGAGCTACTCCTTTGTTGCCCGAGTGGTGTGTTTGGGATCATTTTCATGCTGGAAGACCCAGCCACGTTCCATCTTCAATGCTGTCACTGATGGAATGAGGTTTTGGCTTAAAATCTCACGATACATGGCCCTGTTCATTCTTCCCTTAACACGGATCAGTCGTACTGTCCCCTTTGCAGAAAAACAGCCCCAAAGCATGATGTTTCCACCCCCATGCTTCACAGTAGGTATGGTGTTCTTGGGATGCAACTCAGTATTCTTTTTCCACCAGTTGAGTTTTTACCAAAAAGTTCTATTTTGGTTTCATCTGACAACATGATATTCTCCAAATCCTCTTCCCAATCCTCATCCATATTCTCTCTGGCAAACTTCAGATGGGCCTGGACATGTACTGGCTTAAGCAAGGGGACACGCCTGGCACTGCAGGATCTAAGTCCCTTTCAGCGTAGTGTGTTACTGTTGGTAGCCTTTGTTACTTTGGTCCCAGCTCTCTGCAGGTCATTCATCAGGTCCCTCTGTGTAGTTCTGGAATTTTTGCTCACTGCTCTCATGATCATTTTGACCCCACCTGATGAGATCTTGTGTGGGGCCCCAGATTGAGGGAGATTATCAATGGTCTTGTATGTCTTCCATTTTCTTACAATTGCTCCCACAGTTGATTTATTCACACCAACCTGCTTGCCTATTGTAGATTTGCTCTTCCCAGCCTGGTTCAGGTCTACAATTTTCTTCCTTTTGACACCTCTTTGGTCTTGGTCATGGTTGAGTTTGGAGTCTGACTGTTTGAGGCTGTGGGCAGGTGTCTTTTATACAGGTAACGAGTGGAGGACAGAAGAGCTTCTTAAAGAAGTTACAGGTCTGTGAGAGCCAGAAATCTTGCTTGTTTTGTGGGTGACCAAATACTTATTTTCTACCATGATTTACAATTAAATTCTTAAAAAATCCTACAATGTGATTTATTTTTTTCTCATTTTGTCTCTCATAGTTGAAGTGTACCTTTGATGAAAATTACAGACCTTTCTCATCTTTCTAAGTCGGAGAACTTGCACAATCAGTGACTGACTAAATTCTTTTTTGCCCCACCGAATGACACATCCAATTTATTTGTGTGATTGTGTATGCACACATTTACAGTTTTTTTTCAACTGTTTACACACATTTTCCAAGCTCTATGTCTATTTTTCAAAACTCTACACACAAAACCCACAATTGCTCACACAAAATGCAAAATGTCTCAAATCTCCAGCAAAATGACACACAACATTCAAAATGTCATCAACACATCCCAAAAGCAAGCACTGACCTCACATTGCCAACACCTTTGTCATAATATGAACATTTTTGATTCATCATTACACACTGTTGATCAAAATCTAAAGCTCTTCTTTAATTCATGGGATTCTATGTTTATTTTCATACAAAAGTGCAGAGAGAAGGTGAAATACTCACAACACACATAAACAGTTTTCAAACCCAAAATGTGCATAACAAATATCCAACCACCACATGAAGTTGGACAGACACCAAACACATGTCTGAAAAAGCTGGGGGGTGTTGGCTGTTGTGAGGGTATGGGTTGGGGGGTTGAGTGTGTGTCTAGGCTTCATCTCTCCTCCGGGCTGGATCTGGCCACAATACTTCATCCACATCGCAAGCTATGTCCTCTCTTGCTAAACACCGAGGAAAGAACCTCCTTGCGTGGCGCATCCATCCTTGAATAGAGGCAGCAGCAATGTCGCCACATGCTTCCTCCATAGCCTCAAGAAGTGGAATGCGAGCATGGGGACGACGATCATATACCCGCCAGCGCCAGGTGGACAAGAATTCCTCAATTGGATTTAGAAAAGGCGAATATGGAGGCAGGTACAGAACAGAGAAGTGAGGATGTGTCACAAACCAGTTCTGGACCAGATGTGCCCGATGAAAACTGACATTGTCCCATATGACCACAAATCTTTGTTGATCTAGAGTCTGCTGACCTTGGACAAGAATATTGAAAATTGCATCCAGAAAAGTTATGATGTGAGCAGTGTTGTAAGGACCAAGTGTTGCATGGTGTTGCAGGACACCATTATTGGTAATGGCAGCACACATTGTAATGTTTCCCCCACGTTGTCCTGGGACATTCACAATGGCCCTTTGACCAATGACATTTCTCCCCGTTCTCCTGGTCTTGGTGAGGTTAAAGCCCACCTCATCTATATAAATATACTCATGGCGGACATTTGCATCTGCATCCATCTCCAAAATTCTCTGTAAGAGCAAGAATATATATTTACACACATCTGCACAACCCAACAATCTGTCTTGACATGTGCAAGTCTAATGTACTGTATGTAGTTTTGCATACATACATCCACAAAGTCATGACGAAGGTTCTTCACTCTGTTGCTGTTCCTTTCAAATGGGACCCTGTATATCTGCTTCATATGTAAGTGATTAATCTGCAGGACACGATGGATAGTGGACAAACTTACTGTGTCGATGGTATGGAAAACAGTTGCATCCTTCACTATGTGGTGCTGGATCTCGTGGATTCGAATGGCATTATTTGCTAAGACCATATTTATAATAGCGGTCTCCTGCTCTTCAGTAAATTTGCGCGCTCGCCCACCACGATTCCTCTGTCTTTCCACTCTGTAGAAGATACAGAAGCATAGTGAATGTGTGGTATGTCATAGTGAAAGTCTAAAATGTCTTCCTGCAGTAAGCTACATCATGGGATAGTATGATAGTCACACTGACCATTCATGATTCATGAAATGCAGTACAGTAATATACATGATAAGAGGTACAATTGTATGCATTTTACAGTTGTGCTGAAATAATTATTATGTTTATATGAGATAGCTGCATACCTGTTCTCATTTCGGAATGTTCGGATTATGGCTGCCACCGTAAATCGACTCAAGTTTGGCTGGACCCGCAGTCCAGCCTCTCTCATGGTTAACCCATGGTTGATCACATGATCAACCAATGTAGCCCTAATCTCATCTGAGACAGCTCTCCTTGCTTCCCTTCCCGTCCTCTTCCCTGTCCAACTCGTCCTCTTCCTCCCCTTCCAAGTCCTCCTCGAACCCGAACTCCTCGTGGACGTCCTCTGCCTCTACAAACTCTCCTGGCTCTCTCTTCGTTGTCATTCATGGTTCAAAACAGACATCTTGACATTTGACTATTTTAAGGCCTATTACCTTAGCCAATGATCCGTTGTTGGTTGGTTTCAATAAAGTAATGAGTGCTTACACATTGAATGAGTGGGAGTGCAGCACTGGTGATAATTGTGTGCATTTTGATAGTGTTGTGTTTGACATGATGATAATCAAGTAACTTCCTGTTTGATCTTTGTGTGTTAGGTAGAAACTTGTGTGTAGAGTTTTGCAAAATGTGTGTTTGGGAATTGGAAACTGAGTCAGACACTGAGAATTAGTGTATGGTTTTGCAGATTTGGTGTGGGGTTATGGTGTTTGAAGGGCATGTTTAGAAAATTGTGTGACAAGCAAAGATTTAGTGTGTAAACAGTTGAAAAAAACTGTAATTACATATACATATTGACTATTATGTCCTGCATCTGTTTATTCCTTAGTCAGGTGAGGCTATGAAACCACAACCACATCCTATCACAGGTGAAATACAAGTAAGTCTGCATGTCTTTATTCTTTGAACACTCTATTCTGTCCAAATATGATATGGAAAATGTTGTTCCTTCAAGATAACCAAATGTCTGAAGTGTAATTTGATAAGGAGGCTCATATTTATTTCAGCTTCAAATCAATTATGACAAGAATATGGGTAATTTGATCGTCCACGTTTTACAAGCAAGAAGCCTTGCACCACGAGACAACAATGGCTACTCGGATCCGTTTGTTAAGGTTTACCTTCTACCAGGGAGAGGGTGAGTGTGACAACATGACATTCAAATGAATGTGTGTGTGTGTGTGTGTGTGTGTGGGTGTGTGTGGGTGTGTGTGTGTGTGTGTGTGTGGGTGGGTGGGTGTGTGTGTGGGTGTGTGTGTGTGTGTGTGGTTGGGTGTGTGTGGGTGGGTGGGTGTGTGTGTGTGTGGGTGGGTGTGTGGGTGGGTGTGTGTGTGTGTGGGTGGGTGTGTGTGTGTGTGTGGGTGGGTGGGTGGGTGATGGAGAGAGAGAGAGAGAGAGCTGTTTGTATCTGTGTATTTCTATGTTGTCTGTGTGTACTTGTTCTTGTTCATTTATTTGAGTTTATTTACATTTCTGTTTTTTCAATAATACCCAATTCATTAAATTAATTTGACATTAAATAAACCTATTTCTCAGACAAATTAAAAAAATTCACACTCTCACACACAGTAATACACTGATAAATATACATAGTCAAACATTACCCCACAAAACCAAAAGTACTAAAGCAAGACTGAATTTTTTTTTTACTTTATTTTTATGCTTTCATTTTGCTTCTGTATCAGAGTTGGATGAGATTAAAGGATAATTATATGGATAACATTCAAGAAAGTTTAGGAGAGATGAGACATAAATGAGATTGGAGCTGGTAAGATTAGGGCTGGAATAGACTGAGCCGGATGAGTCTGGAGCTGAATAAAAATGGAGCTGAGGGCTATTCAGGCTGGAAAAGATCTGACCTAGGTGAGATTGGAGTCGAATATGAATTTAGCTGGAAGGGATTTGGGCTGGGAACAATCAGAGCTGGAGGAGACTGGAGCTGAATAAGATTGGAGCTGGAACAAATTAGTGCTGGATGAAATTGGAGGTGGATAAGATATGAGATGGATTCATTCAGAGCTGGGTGAGATCAAAGCGAAATGGAACTGGAGCTGGACTGAGAAAAGGAAATGTAAAGGATTCATCCAACGTGAGATTATAGCTGTGTAAGATCTAGCTGAACTGGATGGGATGTTCACTGGATGAACTTGGAGCTGGATGAAAATAAAGCTAAATCTTTTCAAAAAGATAAAGCTGGATGAGACCAGAGCTAGAAAAGAGGGAGCTAGAGAAGATTGAGACTGGATAAGATTGTAGCTGGATTACAGTTGACATTATGGCTCAGAAAGATCAGTTCTGGATGAGATCAGATGCATTAGATTGCTGTATGAGATTTAATGTTCATACAGTTGTGGGGATGGATGAGAGTAAATTTGGGTGGTGCAGTGGTTAGTGATGTTGCTTCACAGCTCCAGAGATCACTTGAACTAGATTAATCTTGGAAAATGAATATGTGAATGATTGAATAAATGAGAGAAAGCTGGGTGAGATTTGAGCTGGATGAGAGTGGATGTGATGGAAATGAATGAGACAGATGAGTTTAGAGACTTGAGGTTATAGCTCAGTGAGATCAGAGCTGGATTTAGATTTGAACTGGATGAGATTAAGTCTGACTGGATATTTCGGAATTCAACCTGAGGATCATTTTTTTACGTTTACATGTATGTCATTTAGCAGAGGCCCTTATCCAGGGCAACTTACAATTGATAAAATCTTACAATCCAAGCAATTGTGAGATAAGGGTCTTGCTCATGAGCCTAACTGTGGCCTTCTGTTCCATAGTCCAGTACCCTAACCACTAGGCCAGCACAGTCCATGTTTTATCATCATCATTGTGGTGCTTAAAAACTACTTTTTCACATAGTGTGTAGTGTACTACATATTTATTGTAATACGAGCTGTTATGCCTGGTGTTGGACAATGGGTACAGCCTTAGTATAGTACAGTACTTAATTTGACCCTAGTGTATATATAAGAAAAGACAAATGTACATTATACTTACAGCATTAGAAGACCTCCAGAGTAATCGCCAACTGAGCTGAGCAGTTAATGCTTAAGGATCTTGCTCAAGGTCCTAACACTAGAAGCTTGATGGAGGCAGTATTTGAACTCAAAACCTTCCCAATCTTCTGATTGGTAGTTCGTACTTTCAACCAACCTCAGGGCCACAAATTTTAATAGGATATATTAAAAAGTAACTTTGTGTAATTCTACATTACAAATACAAAGCAAAGCATCCCATTGCCACCGCACATAGACAGAATGACAGAGGACACACACAGGCAAATGTCCATCGTGGTATTTCTTCATCCCCATTCAGAATTTGAAGCCAGGCCCTCAGGAAATGGCGTTTCCAGGCTCTACCCACTGAGCCACCAGAGTTGCTTTTGATTAATGATTTAGTGCATACAAAAAGTATGACTCATAATAAAATATCATATGTTTACACTGATATGGCTTTTGAGAGTCAGAACGGCAAGTTCCACTTGATTGTAATTGATGTTTATCTGCTCTCCTTACACTCTCTTCAATCACTAAGCCTTGGGGCCTGTGCTGGATACCCAGGGAGCCAACAAACTGCAAAATCAATATGGCTTTCTCCGGTCTCGGATATATAATGGCATATCTACTATCTCCTAATGGCCATATCTGGAGTGTTTATGAGATTAGGCTCCATTACCTGACTGACCACTATGCTGTTGGATACAAGAAGGTGGCCTGGGCTAGTGATATTAGATATCGGTTTCCAGGTGCACACCATGCAGTTTTTGAGCGGACACTTATTCCTCTATATTTTCACCCCCGGCCCATTTTCTTTATGTTCTTGTATTCTCTGACTGTGTTCTGTTTGTCTGTCTGCTTTTGCCTTCCTTACTTACACCTTCTGGAATGGTTCAGCCAAGTCATGGTTGTCCAGAACGCAAGGTAGTGTGACCTGCCTACTTTTGTTTCATTTACTTTTGTTCCCTCATGTATCTGTGTTTTTTTCTGTGTTTGGTCATTTCTGAACTGTTATTTATCTCAAGCTGTGAGTGCTGTGCTCCGTATGCTGTCTTAAAATGTGTCATTAAGGCTACCTCTCAAACCATCTCTACCTCAGTACAGTCAGACTTTAAGTTGCATCCTGAAGCTTCATGAAGTGTATCTGCTCTTCTTAAACTGCTCTTAGTTTGAGATATTTGCATTGAGATCAAACACCATTGTAGTTGCTTCTGTTTGCTGCAAAGTATTCATTTTAGAATTTTCTGATGTAGTGCTGATAATTTCACAGAACTGCATGTATGGCTGCCATCTAGTGATGCCATTCTCGTCACCTGCAATATGTGCAGTATACTCATCGTTATGGCTTTGTAATATCACTATGGCTTTGTTTCACATTTGCTGCTACTGTTATGTCCAATAATCTTTTAAAGCCATTTATGTCTGTATAGGATGCATTTGTACTGCAATAATTGGTTATCACTGCAGGGCCAAAAAAGGTTGCACTCTAATATACAGTATCATTGGACCACCTCTGGCTTGAATTTTGCCATAGCATTATTTCAACCACTTTACGGAACATCACCACATTTATTTCCATCCAGAGTTGTAGTAGATTTTGGCCGAGATCTTGTATTGATGAGGTGAGACTGAATCCTTTCCAACATAGACTTTCAATGGGGTGATGCTCAGGTGACCAGGTCGTATGTGAAAATCGTTCCTCATGCTCCCAGAACAACTTGGAGCCTAAACCTGACGAATTGAAGCAATCCCAGATCGTACCACAACCTCTAGAAGCCTGTACAGTGGGACACTATGGACGATAAGTGCATCGCTTCACATGCATCAGTTCTTCTATCGCACCCATTGTTCTGGAATGGAGTAAATCTGGACTCATGAGATCATATCCAAGCTCCCTTCCAAACTGAAACATTTTTGTCTAATTATCCTCTAGTTAGTGGTTTTCTAATGGCCACACAGCCAGTTTAGTTTTGATTCTGTGAGTCCTCATCCTATTGTGCATGGGGAAATGTTCTTTCACTATTTACGGTATCTGTGAGTTATACTGCTAATTTTTTAAAATTCGACTTCAAGTGTTTACGTGATCTTCAATCATGATCAGTGAGGATTTTTTCTGACCACGTTTCTTCCACAAAGTTGAAGAAATTATTCCAGGTTTAAATAATACACTGAACAGTCCTTAACCCAGTTCCAATCATTTCAGTAATCTCCATTTGAAGCACAGCACTATCTTTTCCATGACCAGGGGACACAACATCCAACATGGTTGTTTAAGAAAATGAGATGCTACTCACTGCATCAGTTTAAAAGAACTGTTGCCAGATGAGACATATTAAATGCTGCAGTAAGCATCCAATGAAATATTTGCCTATTTGAATCAAATCTGTGACTATGTTTGGCCTGACAGTGTACTAAATAAAATACATGCTTGTTGTTGATCATTATAAATCATTCCAGAAATTAAAATGCTTTCATAGACCGAGTAGAAACTTCTAGTTTCTGAATATTGTTCTTCTATGACTAATTTTGGATTCCTTATGATGACACAACAGTGCTGAGAATAAGAGGAGGACAAAGTACGTGCAGAAGACCCAGAACCCTGAGTGGAACCAGACTGTAATCTATAAAAACATTCATCTTGAGCAGGTAAATATGTTCATGGGAAAAGGTGCTAATTAATCAAAAATACACTTATTGTTCCATGAACTGAATATATAGTAATTCCATATGTGTGGATTGAGGTCCGGTAATATTTGGTGGATTTGCTACATCCAGCTTTTTCAACTTAATCAGCTTCTTCTGGCAATACCATGCTTAAGAACTACTTTGGCAAGTGAAAGCTCCTCATGAAAGATTTGTCATGGTGTCCTTTTGCCCAGCCATAGGTGGGCAACTACTGAAGCCCTCAAATGCTAAAAAATACAACAACAGCAAATTAGTAAACAACAGAAAATCCAGAAACAAGAGCACATAGTACACAGTAACTTAATGAAGCGTACCTGGGTTACAATTATATCTGATTTGTTATGTTGTGGTTATATGAATATGCTGTTAAGAAGCACCACAGATTAACTTAACTATTAATTGATGGATGATCCATATGCATCTTTTGACACACTTTAGTGCAAATTCTTGTGAAATTTACATGTGACTATACCTTTCTGATCCTGTGATCAGATTTCCTCAGACACAGCCAAACATGTCTGTATGTGACACGCGAACCAGCCAGAAGGCACCATAAGAAGTTTAGGGAGATATTCAGAAAATAGCAGAGCTATATCATAATGACTAGCATGCTCAAGTACTTGACAAATTATAGTTAAAATAATAATAACTTCACATTAAATAAAATAGACTGTTGATATGTGTGAGTAATTTTTAGATTATTTTAAAAGCTCTTTTTTTCAGAAGCATATTAACATGAAAACTAATATGTTGGCAGATCTGAGCACTGTTTTTATTGAGATCTCTGCTAAAACATAATGGGAGATGTGAGATCACTGGATTATCTTTGCTCAGGATAAAGACAGGATAAAGTGTATTTGTCAGGTTGCTTCAGAATGTGCATTTCCCAGAGTATTCGCATCACCAGGGAAACCTGAGTCCTTGCGCACCTTTGGACGGCGACGCTGGGGCTGTCCCATGTAGAGGATCAGATGCGATTCTCATGTTGAAATCTGGAAAGTGGAAGACTTATTTGTATTATATCTTAGCGTAAATTAGCTACCTTGTTCTAGCAGAACCCTACTTACTATCAGTGGTCAGCATAATACAGTGAAACTCAGGGCTTTCTGATTGCCTTTAATATCTGTTATCTGCACATTTGGTTGGGTTTCACCAGAGTAGTACTATAGTAAAAAAATGTAATTCCTTGGTGTATGGGGTGATCCATTTTCATTCCCAACAGAAGTGTTATTTATGAAGACATTTTTATCAAGATAATGACTAAGACCCAAATTCAATACACACTGATGCACAGTCACTCACATATGCACACAATTTCACCAGGGAATAGCTGAGAAACATGACAAGCATGATGATGCAACTATATTTAGCCAGTATGGTATTTCATTAAAAATACTACAAAGCGGATTCCAAAAAAGTTGGGACACTAAACAAATTGTGAATAAAAACTGAATGCAATGATGAGGAGAAGACAAATGTCAATATGTTATTCGTAATAGAACATAGATGACAGATCAAAAGTTTAATCTGAGTAAATGTAACATTTCAAAGGAAAAATATGTTGATTCAAAATTTCACAGTGTCAACAAATCCCAAAAAAGTTGGGACAAGTAGCAATAAGTGGCTGGAAAAAGGAAATTGAGCATATAACGAACAGCTGGAAGTCCAAAATTAACAATAATTAGTGTCAGTGTCTCTCAGAAGCCAAGATGGTAAGAGGATCACCAATTCCACCATTGTTGCGCAAAAAGATGCAGCAATATCAGAATGGTGTTACCCAGCGTAAAATAGCAAAGACTTTTAAGTTATCATCATCAACCGTGCATAACATCATCAAAAAATTCAGAGAATCTGGAACAATCGCTGTGCGTAAGGGTCAAGGCTGTAAAACTCTACTGGATTCTCGTGATCTCCGGGCCCTTAAACCTCACTGCACCTCAAACAGGAATGCTACTGTCAAGGAAATAACAGAATGGGCTGAGGAATACTTCCAGAAAGCATTGTCAGTGAACACAATCCACCGTGCCATCCGCCGTTGCCAGCTTAAACTCTACAGTGCAAAGAGGAAGCCATTTCTAAGCAAGCTCCACAAGCTCAGACGTTTGCCCTGGGCCAGGGGTCATTTAAAATGGAGTGTGGCAAAATGGAAAACTGTTCTGTGGTCAGATGAGTCACGATTTGAAGTTCTTTATGGAACACTGGGATGCCATGTCATCCGGACCAGAGAGGACAAGGATAACCCAAGTTGTTATCAACGCTCCGTTCAGAAGCCTGCATCACTGATGGTATGGGGTTGCATGAGTGCTTGTGGCATGGGCAGCTTGCATGTCTGGAAAGGCACCATTAATGCAGAGAACTACGTTCAGGTTCTAGAACAACATATGCTCCTATCTAGACGTCATCTCTTTCAGGGAAGACCTTGCATTTTTCAACAAGATAATGCCAGACCACATTCTGCAGCAATCACAACATCATGGCTACGTAGGAGAAGGATCCGGGTACTGAAATGGCCAGCCTGCAGTCCAGATCTTTCACCTATAGAGAACATTTGGCGCATCATAAAGAGGAAGGTGCGACAAAGAAGGCGATTGAACAGTTAGAGGCCTGTATTAGACATGAATGGGAGAGCATTCCTATTCCTAAACTTGAGGAACTGGTCTCTTCTGTCCCCAGACGTCTGTTGAGTGTTGTAAGAAGAAGGGGGGATGTCACACAGTGGTAAAAATGGCCTTGTCCCAACTTTTTTGGGATTTGTTGATGCCGTGAAATTTTGAAACAACATATTTTTCCCTTAAAATGATACATTCTCTCAGTTTAAACTTTTGATCTGTGATTTGTGTTCTATTCTGAATAAAATATTAGATATTGGCACCTCCACATCATTGCATTCAGTTTTTATTCTTAAGTTCTTTAGTGTCCCAACTTTTTTGGAATCCTGTTTGTACAACAAACCCATAATGTCTGTGCATTTAATGAAATTAGTAAAATCTAAATTTTTTGTGAACTGTAAATATATTTTGTTTAATTTTCAGCTGAAGAGAAAAACCCTGGAAGTGACAGTGTGGGACTATGACAGATACTCCTCCAATGACTTCTTGGGAGAAGTGAGTGTTACTTGTTAGCACCCTAGTTTGATGTGTCAAAACACTTTGGCTTATGAGAGAATTATTAATATCATTCTATGCAACTACTTTGCCTCACATCTTTAGGTTGACAACAAGCCAATTGAAACTTCCTTTGCTGTTGAGTTAACTGGGTTTAAACAGTTCTATTCAATCAGTCCCTGCAGTTTGATTACGGACAACGATGAAATGTTATTGGGTAATGAGTTGGTTATTAGTGACTGCCCATTTAACCTAAACCATATTAGCCAACCTACTTATCTTGTTATCTGTAGGTACTAACATCATATTTCAAGGATATATTTCAAGGATGTCATTTAGTCTCTCATGCACAAGCATTTATGAGAGAAAATATATAATAAAATTCTGAAACGAAATATGGTATTTTTATTTAAAGATTCTAGATTGTATTGAATTTGAGAAAAATGCAAAATTGGGCTCAGACATTTAGCTCTCCACTGCCTGATAAAAATAATACTTAGTAACTTTGCATTGAAGAGATATCATTCTGGTAAACACTGAGTTTATATATTTTACACAAACACACACACACACACACACACACACACACACACACACACACACGATCTCCCTCTTGGCAGTAAAATTGGCCAAAAATGTAAAATATTAAACTTATAATGGGCTTAAAATCAAATAATTGGTCACGAAATGAAGAGTTAAACAGATAGATAACATAACTTGGTATGAGATAGCCTTTCCCTTTGATTCTTTGATTTCCTTGTGGCCATTTGTGGCTGTTTGTGGCCGCTTTTTTGCTCTAGTCAATGTTGTTCCACTCAATGGTAATGGCTTCAAATGGTGTATGAGTAGTTGAAAAATGTTTCCCAGTTAGTTTAATGTGAGACCAATTATTCTCTGTAGAGTTTAAAACTGTACTCTGACCAGGCCAAAACATGAGCCTGATGGACATGTTCTCAAGTCCCTTCTTGATGGTCTTTGTAGTGTGAGCAGGAACATGTCTTGTTGAAAAATAACATTTCATCATTACCCTGTAGAAAATAATCCATATAATTGTAAGCAAGCCATCATGAAATATTTTTCTGTAACCCAAAGCATTAATTGACTTTTCAGAGTGAAACAGCTCACCCACACCATCAGCTGAAAAAGCTTCACATACCATGACACATCTACCTCCACACTTAATGGTAGTAGAGACGCACCCACTTGTTGTATTTCTCACCACATCTTCAAAGACACCTCTCTGGCCATCACCATACAACTAAAATCATGATTCATCTGTCAACATAACTCTGCTGAATCACTCTGAATCAAACTTTCTATATTCCAGAAACTTCAATTCATTGTAATCAGTTAATCTTACCCTTGTCTTTTGGCTGCAAGAGTAAATCCACTTGGACACGAGGAGGAAAATCCACACAGGCAGAGTAGATTAAAACAGATTTCAGAGGCTTTAACTGTCCCTTGATGTACCATTCCAAGCATTATTAAGAAGTGGAGTGTGTATGGCATCACAAACACCTTGCGTTGATTTAGTTATCCCTTAAACTGGATGACAGAGTCAGAAGGATATTGATCAGGGAAGGTACCAAAGGCCAATAGCTATATTGAAGACTTGCAAGTTTTTGTGACTGGGATTAGTTGATCTGTGCATGTGACAAAAATCTCACAAACTTTGCTCTAACCTGACCAATTTTTCACATTATTAGATGGAAAAAGTGACTATTTTAGTACTATGTGTCTTCTGCATACACATTCTTAATGTTTTCCATAAATATATTAATACTTTGCTTTCAAAAACAGAGGTAACAGAGTAAGCAGAGTAAAGAACCCTGTGTTCTTATACCTACAGTAACTTTGTATAGTACAGTGTATATGCCCATTATTTAAGAATTATAATAAATAATTTATATTAATTTATGCAAATAACTTTTTCAAGGATATTAGAAATAACTGGGACGTTAAACTTGCATTGCAAGTTGCTTAGCTTTATGAGCTCTAAATCTGGCTACTTTATTACTGCTCCATATTTAAGATTATGACCCTTTTACTGTGGTGTACTGATGAAATGTGCCATGTTTGTTGCAGGTGCTGATTGACCTCTCTAACACTGCTCAGCTGGACAACATGCCTCGCTGGCACCCCCTGAAGGAACAGAGTGAGAGCATCCACCATAGCAGAGGCCATCCACCACAGGGTGGCGGAGGATCAGGTGGCCAAGGAAGCCAAGGGAACCAAGGGGGCCCAGGAGGATCGAGTGGACCTGGAAGCACAGGAGGGCAACCAGACAATGAACAGTCCCCCAAAACCTCTGTTATCAAGAGCAGAAGTCATGGCATCTTTCCCGACCCAGCTAAAGGTAGGCTGCTCAGAAGTAGAACACAGTCCATTGTAGAATTATTTATTTATTGATTTCAAGTATTACATTGTTTTTCGGGGGTGACACAGTTGCTTGGTGTGTAGCATTGTCACCTTACCGCAAGAAGTTCCTGGGTTCAATCCCAGGTGGAGCATTCTGGGTCCTTTCTTTGTGGAGTCTGCATGTCCTCCCGGTGTCTGTGTGGGTTTACTCTGATTTCCTCCCACAGTTCAAAGGCAAGCATGTTAGGTTAATTGGTGTCTCTAAAGTGCCGTGAGTGTGTGTATGAGTGCATGTGCCCTATGAAGGATTACCAACCTGTCTAGGGTTGTTCCTGCCTCTGGCTCTGTGCTGTTGGCTAGGCACCAGTGCTCCCATGAGCCTGTCCAAAGCTAAGCGGTATAAGAAAGAAATTAAATTGTTTCTGGTCGGCATTTTGGGACTCCAGTGCCTATACCTGAAGAACACAGTGCAGAGGCATAAGCATGCCTCGGACCCCAGTCCATTGTAGGGCTGAGTAGGGGTTGCTGTTGTAGTGCCCCTAACTGGCCCTTCTCTCACACAGACACAGCAGATTGTGTCTGCATGTGACACCTGACCCAGCCAGAAGGCACCACCAGGACTTGAACCTGGGTCCCTGGGGTGGCAGGCCAGCATCTTGGAATGCTGTTCCTAATGCCCCTGAACAATCAGAAGGATATGACAAAACAGAATATTTCTGCTTTTAGACACCCAGGTCCCTACCATCGAGAAGTCCCACAGTAGTCCTGGAAGCTCAAAGTCCTCATCCGAGAGTCACCTGCGCTCACACGGACCCTCTCGCAGTCAGAGCAAGAGCAGTGTCACTCAGGCTCACCTGGAGGATGCTGGGAATGCCATTGCAGCCGCCGAGGCCGCAGTGCATCAGGCCCGCCTCCAGCCAAGTAACATTTCCCTCTACACATGAGCGCTCGGCTTATTTCACTGTCTACTATTTCTCTTTCCTTCTGTTCTCTCACTCTCCCTTCTTACCTTTCTACATAATCTTTTCTTGTTCAGTTTTAGATTTCAAATACTTAACCAGGCGCATAACCTCTTAAAATCGCATGAGTAAGAAAATATTCTCAATACAAGGCAACCGCACAATCTATTGATGCAAGGCAATGTCAAAAGGTAATTCAAGTTGAAATTGCTTTTCAAACTCTTGACATGGAATCTCAAATACAATCTTGATTGAACGTCTTCAGTTCATTTCTGAACTTATGCAAGCCCTTTATCTATACAATCCCCTGGAACTTTCATTTTCAACAAAGTCATGGAATCGTTTTAACTAAATGTCATCTTCAAACAAGCACTAATGTGCCCCTGGGAAGTCTAAAACTTCACTAATTGAGCTATAAAACAGTGTCTGAACAATTGATGCCCAAAGAAACTGAATTAAAGTGGGGTGGTTCACTGGTTAAGGCTCTGGACTGCTAATCGGAAGGTTGTAAGTTAAAATCTTGGTTTCACATCTAAGCTGCCACTGTTGAACCCATTGTTATTAACCTTCAAGGAAGGATAAGGGCATCTGCCTAATGTAGAGAGGTTTTAGATGAATCAGAGCAATTATAAAAGTTTTTTTGCATGTGGAACCCCTCAGTGGTGATAAACATGCTTTCCTATAGATTTACTAAACATAGTCCTCACATATTTCCATACAACCACTCAACTCTAAAAAACACCATTTCAAAATAGGTATTCACAAAAAATAAGTAAATAAATAAAACATATTCAGCATGCTTTAGAAACTCCATGTACATTTACTACCAGAGCATGCCAGTTCCACTCTTCCCACATACTCCATGCCCAGGCTGAACCCCCGTTTCTTTTGGCATGAATGTGGTGTGTCAAAGTGATAAGCTGGTTTCATGTGAGAGCAACCACACTTTCTGTGGAAATGACCAACTCATCTCAATACTGATTAATGAACGTCCATCATCCAATGAGAGCACATGTACTGAACCATCTGACCACCACTGGAGGAAAAACTACTGAGGAGGTGAGACATGTGACTCCTCCTTGATCAGAAATACCTCAGTAGTACAATAATTCAGTAGTACAATAATTCAGAATGAAGACATTCACAAAAGTGCATTCACTTAAAAAAAATTGTCAATACTTTAAGGGGCGTGGTGTGCCACATAAAATAATTGATTCATCCTAAACTGAACTCTCCTTTACATGTAATCCTAATTACCACAAAGTATGTATGCAATGTAATATTAGAGTTGTATTTTGGTTCATAACTCTGTCATTGAAATGTTTCAGTGCCTATAGAAACTTATCACACCATGCTAAAATCCTTACCATTTGTCAATTTACATCCTGAGACTTAAATCAAATCTCTCCAGCTGTATTTACACATTATAATCCTCAACAAGACAGTGAATGTAAATTTTAAATATATTGTGGAAAGGCAAAGTATTACCAAAGAGGTGGATAGTTTATCAGACCAAGAATACCATGCCTAAATAGAGCAGTCCCTCAACTCGATGACTAAGCCAGGAGGATATTGATCTGGAAAGCTCCCAATAGGCAGCCATTAGGACTGAGAATGGCCAGTCTGTGCATGTGACAACTTCACAGGCTTAACACAAATCGAGCCTGTATGAAAGTTTCAAGAAAGAGGCTTCCAGCTGAAACCCTGCCATAATGTGTCTCTTCTGATGCCATGTGGAAAAAAGGCTTTATTGTCAGATAAAACCAACTGTAAACTTTCTGGGCTAAAACTGAAGCTATGTTTGGCAAAGAAACAAATTAAAGGAAAATTTATCTACAGTAGTGTGAAAAGTGTTTGCCCCTCCTTGATTTCCTATTTTTATGCATGTTTGTCACACTTAATTGTTTCGGGACATCAAACCAATTTAAATATTTTTCAAAGACAACACATACACAAAATGCAGTTTTTAAATGAAGGTGTTTATTATTAAGGGACAAAAAAAATTCAAACCTACATGGCCCTATGTGAAAAAGTGATTGTCCCCTATACCTAATAACTGGTTGAGCCACCCTTAGCAGCAACAACTGCAACCAAGCATTTGTGATAACTTGCAATGAGACTTTTACAGCGTTGTGGAGGAATTTTGGCCACTCATCTTTGCAGAATTGTTGTAATTCAGTCACATTAGAGGGTTTTCGAGCATGAACGGCCTTCTTGAGGTCATGCCACAGCATCTCAATAGGATTCAGGTCAGGACTTTGACTAGGCCACTCCAAAGTCTTCATTTTGTTTTTCTTCAGCCATTCAGAGGTGGACTTGTTTTGGATCAGGTTTGGGTTAGCAGGTTTGGGTCCTGCTGCAGAACCCAAGTTCGTTTCAGCTTGAGGTCACAAACAGATTGCCGGACATTCTCTTTCAGGATTTTTTGGTAGACAGCAGAATTCATAGTTCCATTTATCACAGCAAGTCTTCCAGGTCCTGAAGCGGCAAAACAGCCCCAGACCATCACAGTACCACCACCATATTTTACTGTTGGTATAATGTTCTTTTTCTGAAATGCTGTGTTACTTTTACGCCAGATGTAATGGGACACACACCTTCTAAAGAGTTCAACTTTCATCTCGTCAGTCCACAAAATGTTTTCCCAAAAGTCTTGGGGATCATCAAGATGTGTTCTGGAAAAATTGAGACGAGCTTTAATGTTCTTTTTGCTCAGCAGTGGTTTTTGTCTTGGAACTCTGCCATGCAGGCCATTTTTACTCAGTCTCTTTCTTATGGTGGAGGCATGAACACTGATCTTAACTGAGGCAAGTGAGGCCTGCAGTTCTTTGGATGTTGTTGTGGGGTCTTTTGTGACCTCTTGGATGAGTCGTCGCTGTGCTCTTGGGGTAATTTTGGTCGGCTGGCCACTCCTGGGAAGGTTCACCACTGTTCCATGTCTTCGGCCTTTGTGGATAATGGCTCTCACTGTGGTTTGCTGGAGTCCCAAAGCTTTAGAAATGGCTATATAACCCTTTCCAGACTTACAGCTCTCAATTACTTTGTTTCTCAATTATTCCTGAATTTCTTTGGATCTCGGCATGATGTGTAGCATTTAAGGATCTTTTGGTGTACTTCACTTTGTCAGGCAGGTCCTATTTAAGTGATGTCCTGATTGAGAACAGATGGGGCAATAATCATGCCTGTGTGTGGCTAGAGACAGTGAACTCAGGTGTGATAAACCATAGTTATGTTTTTTCCCCCTTAATAATAAACACCTTCATTTAAACTCTGCATTTTGTGTTTACTTGTGTTTTCTTTGAATAACCTTTAAATTAGTTTGATGTTCCAAAAAACTTGTGTGACAAACATGCAAAAATTAGAAAATCAGGAAGGGGGCAAACACTTTTTTACATGAAATATCATATGACATGTAAATCCTGGAACTGGTAACTTTTCCAAAGATATTATTCTAGTTTTCATTTTTAAATCATTTTCAGAATGGCTGCCTTTTTCTGTGTGAATATAGCTGGAAAAATATAGGATTGGTCTTTATTTCATGCAAGGCATTGACTCCAAACAGTGACTGTTTTAAGGTGGTATGATGATCTTGATGCATTCAGATTTATTATGATAGTTTAATGATAGATTATTTTCTCTCTGTCTTTTCTTCCATTTGCAGACAGAATAGGACACCTACTGAATGATGAAGATGGGTACACTCTAGACAGTGAGGATGGCACAGGCACTAATGCATTAGATAGTGCAATCTTTCAAGTCCCTCAGCTGTGAGTGTACCTTTTCACCTTGTTCCTTAGTAACATGTATTGCTAATGTCTATAAAGCACTACATAAATGTTCCCTTGTCCCATTCTCAACCCTGCTAATAAACATATTCTGCCATCTTTTAAAGGTTTTCTTTGTCCTCAAGAACCCTACAAACATCAGTATTCATTGTCCAATTGCTGTACTATTACATTGTATTGACTTTGGCTCTGATATAAGCTGGCTCTGATTCACACAGGGATAAATACATGAAGGCTGATTTTCGGCCTAATTTGCACCATCTGCTGGTGCCTAAAATGCATTTATGTGGTTCAAGCTGATGACCTGGGGTCCAAATCTGACAGGTCCTATATTTTCAGAAAGAAAAACTCATGCGCAGTGGTTGCACTTTCATACTTCAGGACATTTAAAGGTGACACTCAATTGGGTTTCACTTGGGTGTCCCAAAGTTTTTCATAGATGTTTCTCCTGAAATTCCTTAGGGGAAACATAATTAGAAATAAAGAAAAGAAATCCATCCAAGAATTAAGGATCAAAACTGAGTTTATCCTGATAAATGTATTGGTACTGGGTATGTGTATACACACACATATGAACAGTATATACAGATATATACATAATTTCTAAGCAACTGAAAACCTCTCTCACATTGGGTAATGTTAAAGTTCATTAGTCCACCACCAGAAGAACACTGAACAACAATGGTGTGCATTGCAGGGTGTGCAAAGCCACTGCTCTCCAAAAAGAACACTGCTGCTCGTCTACTGTTTGCTAAAGATCACATGGACAAGCCCTTCTGGCTTTTGTGGATAGATGGGACCAAAATAGAACTTTGTGGTTTAAAAGAAAAGCGTTATGTTTGGAGAAAGGAAAACACTGCATTCCAGCATAAGAACCTTATCACATCTGTGAAACATGGTGGTGATAGTATCATGGTTTGAGCCTATTTTGCTGTGTCTGGGCCAGGATGGCTTGCCATAATTGATGGAACAATGAATTCTGAATTATATCAGAGAATTCTAAAGGAAAATGTCAGGACGTCTGTCCATGAACTAAATCTCAAGAGAAGGTGATTCATGCAGCAAGACAACGACCCTAAGCACTCCAGTCATTCTACCAAAGAATGGTTAAAGAAATGAATCATATAAATAATGTTAATGTTTTGGAATGGCCAAGTCAAAGTCCTGACCTTAATCCAATCGAAATGTTGTGGAAGAACCTGAAGTGAGCAGTTAATGTGAAGAAACCCACCAACATCCCAGAGTTGAAGCTGTTCTGTATGGAGGAATGGGCCAAAATTCCTCCAATGCAGTGCAGGACTGATCAACAGTTACAGGAAACTTTTACTTGAAGTTCACAGTCAAACCCAGGATCTCTGAAACTGCTGCAGTTACTTCTGGCTGTTATCACAGGACCAGAGTTAGTTTTAAATATATTACAAAACTAACTAAGCTGGAAGATGGGTAACATTGTTATAATGTTTGGTGGGTCATGAATGAAGACAGAAAATAGAAACAAAAAATATAAATCTATGTCCCTATGTTAACTGTGAAATGTGAACAACGGCAGTAATGGGCATGTATTTAAATTTAGGAAAAAGTAGGGAAATGTTTTAGGCATATACAGACATAGCCATATAATAAGGGTTAGCCTATTGGTGACAATTACTTATTACAAAAGTGTCTTAAATAAGCAGCCACTAAAGATAAGAAGCAAGATGTTTGCAAATCTGAGCACAAAGTGAGACATGAGACTTTTTTGCTTATGTTAAAACATGACAGAGATTTGAGTAAAGTCACTGCTGTTTAGGAGAAACTATAAAAACAGAGATTCTGTTTGTGATTTTCTGTTCGGATGGAGTAGCAGATTAGCTAGTTAGCATGTTGTCTAAACCAGTTCCAAGCACTGTACTCAAAACCTCAACTTTTTTATTATTTATTCATTCATTATTTATTCATATTTTTATTATTATTTTATTTCAGATGGCTAACTAGGGCTACTTGAGGCTTTTCGAATTTTCTAAACCTTTTAGTCTGTTTATGGTGGCTCTGAGTGAGGTAGCTTTATTAGCTCTGCAGCACATTTGGCATCAGAGTGTCTGCAGTTTTCTGGCGTTTGCCATCAATATTCCTGAAAAATACAATTTCACAGATTAAGAACACAAACATCAGTTATAACTAGGGGTGTAACAATGCACTGTGTCATTATGCATCGCGGTGCAAAAATGTCATCATGTAATTTCGGAGATGTCACGTGCGTTTTCTGTATGCAGATCTTATAACGTTGTTGCCTTCTTTGAACACCAGAGGGCGCAATCATCATACGGCATTTCTTTCTCATTATCGTGTAATGTGGTCATAAAAACTGAAGGGATCTGGGATGTTTCAAGATATTTGTATAAATATATTTGTATAGTTTAAAGATATTTGTATATTGCTTGGAAACTTAAGGGTTTTCTGATGTTTAAAGATATTTGTATAGCTTTTCACACACAATCGATACAAAAAGGCGTTTGACAAACTGGACATGATAACAAGGTCTCATTTTCAGTATAAGACAGCATTTATTACTAGTTATTAAAATTCTTTGAGTGTGTCAAGTGTGTCATGGCCTCTTATTATTTTCTAAGATTAATGTTAGACAGTATAATTAATACATTAGGTGCATTGGTTGCTGAAATATTGTTGTTTGTTTGTTTATCAGGAAGACAATTCCTAATGGTATGGATAACAGAGGCTCTGACTCCCTGAAGACTCTACATGATTCTGAAAGTAAGCAAGAACTGCCACTCATTTTCCACAAACAGGTTCATGTAAAATACTGAGAGTGAGGTATATAGTTTTTATTCTGGGCACTCTAGTCTTGGACTATGTATGCTAAATTGTATAGCAGTGAATTAATGTGTAATGAATTCTAATAAATAATACATCTCCAAGCTGATTCATTATACATCCATATATAACAGAATAGGATACCATATAAGAAGTAACTGTATGCAGAGAAATTAGGGTATTGCCACAGACTATGTGCCCCTGGGGTTGAATTTCTAAAAGCCGTTTATGAGGCTGGAAACCTGTTAGGTTAACGAATACAGAAGTCTCTCCCATCTGTTCTGCCATAACCATGCTACTGTGTCTTTGCTCTGCTCCTATGAATTATTCATCAAAGTAGGGAGTGAATTTGAGTGTGTCTGCAGATTGAAATGAAAGAAGTCTGGCTCCAATTTGGCAGGGAGTAGAGAGTAACCTTGCTCTATATGATAGCATTTACTGTAGATCCATGGAATGCAGATGGAAATGTTTAATGCTTTTTTGCCTTGAACTTAATATAAAAGTTGTTCTGCACCTAGAATCTGCTCTACACATCTTGACACCTACATAAAATGGAGTATGATACATTGAGCAATAATGCTAAGCCCTCAACCAGGGAAACATGTGAATGTCAGTTTGACTAGTGTCACCTACCTACAAGTTGTTGGGGACTGGATGGTCATAATGTTTTGTCTCATCATTCTATATATGGAAGTACCTATATGAAATTACTTTGGGTGTTCTAAGTGAATATAACAACTAGAGGTCACTGGATGCTATGTTTTAAAGCTTAGATTAAGGCTGTAAAGCATAATTAAATGCATTTTCACTGCTAGACTCTGTAAAAGACCTGTAGTTATTCGTTGCATCCAAAATGTTTCCCTATTCACTATTCCACATACAGCAGCATGGTGGGTAGCACCACAGCCTCCCAGCAAGAAGGTCCTGGCTTAGCCTGGGACCTTTGTTGGAGTTATATATGTGTATATATAAATATGTATATATGTATATATGTATATGTATATATGATGTAACCTTGTATGTGTTGCTCTATTGGCCACTGATGCTTATGAGGGGCCGTTTAGGCCATTATTCAAACTTACCTCTCACACACACCATCATACTCTCTCACACACACTATCATACTCTCTCACACACACTATCAATGCTCTCACACACACTATCAAACCTCTCACACACACCATCATACTCTCTCACACTCACTATCAAACTATTAGGCATTCTTGATAGTGAATGTGAGAGAGTTTTAATAAGACAATGCAAAACCACATGCTTCACACATTACATTACACATCTGCATGGGTGCAGAAGAAGAGAATACAGGTACTTGACTGGCCTGACTGCAGTCCTGACCTGTCCCCAATGGAGAATGTGCAAAGAATTTCTAAAGGAAAAATGCGATGACAACCCCATACTGTTGCACAAAAGATGTGTTTTCTGAAAGAATGGAACAAAATACCTGAAAGACTGAATCACTTGGTATCCTCGGTGCCAAAACATATTTTACATATTGATGTTACAAAGTAGAGTGGCATGGTGGTGCAGTGGTTAGCACTATCACCTCACAGATCCCTAGTTTGATCCCGGCCCCGGGCTCCACCTGTGTGGAGTTTGCATGCTCTTACTGTGTTCACGTGGGTTTTCTCTGGGTACTCTGGTTTCCTCCCACAGTCCAAAGTTTCCAAAGTGCGCCTTAGGGTGTGAGTGTATGTGTCCTATGATGGATTGGCCTTGTGCCCTGTGTTGCCGACTAGGCACCAGCTCTCCCACGAGCCTGACTAGGATAAGCGAATAAGACAATGAATGAGTGAATGGATGTGGTAAAGGCTTTACCGTTCCAACTTGTTTGGAATGTGTTGCAGCCTTGAAATACAGGAATGGATGTATTAACAAATGAAATTAAGTTGACCAGACAAAACATGAAATATCTTGGGTTCATACCTTCTGAAATGAAATAAACGTCAATGAAAGACGTTATGTATTTATTTATTTATTTTTGAATCCTGCTTACTGTGCCAACCTTTTCCTGATTTGCGGTTGTATTTTGCATTTAAAATATCGTCTGCATTAGATTTGTTCAGAATGCATACCTTTGCTTCTCCCAATAAATCCCACAGCCTTGACCATGACGATCAAGCATAAAATGGGATACTTTGGTTTTCTTTTGTATTACATTAAACATTGTTAACATTAAACATTTCTAAATATGTTGAACACTATTGTACTTTGCGTTGGGCAACATTACTGACATTTAGTTGACTTCTGTGGAACAGATAAGAATCACATGATTGGTGAGATCAAGGTGGCTCTGAAGAAAGAGATGAAGACTGAAGGGGAACAGCTGGTCCTAGAGATTCTGCAGTGCAGAAACATCACCTACAAGTTCAAATCTCCAGACCATCTGCCTGGTGAGAATTAAAAGAGGTTTTCACTAAATCCCACTGCTCAGTCACAGGATCGATGCAGTTCACTACCCAAATCTCAAGCAAATACTGTTCAGCAATTCCCAGGATTCACACTAAGATAACTGAACAGGTACTGCAGCAAGAGAACATTTATATAGTGAATAGTATTGTGTAAATCAAGACTGAATCCCAGACTGCATATAGAATTAATGGCTTTGCCATCCACTCAGGGATACTTGTTGATGTTTAAATGTTGGTACATGAATCAAAACTCCTGCTCTTAACCTAATTTAGCATCTGCAAACTGGGGCTTTGAAAAACAGGCATTTGCCTTTTAATAAGCAGTGTCTCCTGCATCACATGCATGTGTGCGCATGTTTTTTTTTTTTGCACTCTCACAGCTGTTTCATCTCAAGCTGAACACTAAAATATAAAGGAAACTGACATTAGCTCAATTAACCACTGAATAAAACAGAAGGAGAAGGTTGTAGGTAGAGGTGATATATATATATATATATATATATAAAATACTCAATTTTCTAAAACAAAAAAGGACTTCAATAACAGCAATTAAAGTTATTGAAATTACAAACCAGCCGCTAGATTGCTCAGGCAGGGTATTTCTAGTGCCGGTCCCGAGCCCGGATAAATGATGAGGGTTGCATCAGGAAGGGCATCCGGTGTAAAACATTTGCCAAATCTAGTATGCGAGTTCATAATAATTTCACCATACCGGATCAGTCGCGGCCCGGGTTAACAACGACCGCCACTGGTACTTGTAGCAAACAGGGTACCAGCGGAAATTGGACTACTGTTTGCCGAAGACGAAGAGGAGGGAAGCGTGTGAGGAGACAGAGAGAAATCAGGAGAGGCCAGAATATAGCACCGAGGGTAGCAACCCTAAATGTAGGGACGATAACAGGGAAAGGTAGAGAACTGGCTGATATGATGCAGAGGAGAAAGGTCGATGTTTTGTGTGTGCAGGAGACAAAGTGGAAGGGTAGCAAGGCTCAATGCATTGGTGCAGGGTTTAAACTGTTCTACCATGGTGTGGATAGGAAGAGAAATGGAGTTGGTGTGGTCCTGAGGAAGGACTATGTAAGAATGTCGTTGAGGTGAAAAGGGTGTCAGATAGGATAATATGTTTAAAGCTGGAAATTGAGGGTGTAATGGTGAATGTTGTTAGTGGCTATGCACCACAAGTTGGCTGTGAATTAGAGGAGAAAGATATTCTGCTGGGAGTTAGATGAAGTGGTTGAGAGCATTCCCAGGGAGGAGAGACTGGTGATTGGTGCAGATTTCAATGGTCATGTTGGTGAAGGTAATAAAGGAGATGAGGAAGTGATGGGCAGGTTTGGTGTTAAGGATAGGAACCGAAAATGACAGATGGTGGTGGACTTTGCAAAGAGGATGGAAATGGCTGTGGTTAACACATATTTCCAAAAGAAGGAGGAGCATAGGGTGACTTATAAGAGTGGAGGGAGGAGCACACAAGTAGAATACATCTTATGTAGAAGAGGTTGCTTAAAAGAGATTGGTGATTGTAAGGTAGTGGCAGGGGAGAGTGTAGCTAGGCAACATCGGATGGTCGTGTGCAGGATGGCTCTGGTGGTTAGGAAGAGGAAGAGGAAGAGGACAAAGGCAGAGCAGAGGACCAAATGGTGGAAGTTGAGAAAGGAAGAATGTTGTAAGGAGTTCAGAGAAGAGCTGAGAAAGGCTTTGGATGCTAGAAAAGAGCTCCCAGATGACTGGGTAGTAGCAACAACAGTAATTAGACAGACAGGTAGAAAGATACTGGGTGTGTCTTCTGGACAGGCGAAGGATGAAAAATAACCTGGTAGAGGAACGAGGAAGTGCAGGAAGTTATTCAGAGAAAGAGGTCAGCAAAGAAGAAATGGGACAGGCACAGGACTAAAGAGAGTAGGCAGGAGTACAAGGAGATGAGGCAAAGGGCAAAGAGGGGGCTAGCAAAGGCCAAGCAGAAGGCCTACGATGAGTTATGTGAAAGGTTAGACAGTAGAGAAGATGACAAGGAGAGAAAGAGCTGGAAAAGATGTGCAGCATGTCAGGGTGATCAAGGATAGAAATGAAAATGTACTGTCAGGTGAGGAGAAGGTGAGTGAAAGATGGAAGGAGTATTTTGAGGAGTTGATGAATGTAGAAAATGAAAGGGAAAGAAGGTTGGATGGCATAGAAATTGTGGAACAGGATGTAGCAAAGATTAGCAAGGACGAAGTGAGGAAAGCTTTGAAAAGGACAAAGAACGGAAAGGCAGTGGGACCTGTTGACATACCGGTTGAGGTATGGAAAAATCTAGGAGAGCTGGGAGTGGTGTTTTTGACTAGATTATTCAATGGAATTCTGGTGAATGAGAGTATGCCGGAGGAATGGAGGAAAAGTTTACTTGTACCGATTTTTAAGCAAAAGGGTGATGTACAGAGTTGTGGCTCTGTTGTTACAGGGGTATAAAGTTGATGAGCCACACAATGAAGATTTTGGGATAGAGTTGTGGAAGCTAGGCTCAGACAGGAGGTGACAGTGTGTGAACAACAGTATGGTTTCATGCCAAGGAAGAGTACCATGGATGCGATTTTTGCTTTGAGACTGCTGATGGAGAAGTATAGAGATGGTCAGAAAGAGCTAGACTGCGTCTTTGTGGATTTGGAGAAAGCTTATGACAGGGTGCCAAGGGAGGACTGTGGTGGTGTATGAGGAAGTCTTGAGTGGCTGAAAAAAAAAGTACGTTAGATTAGTGCAGGAACATGTATGATAACAGCGGGACTGTCATGCCCACCGGCCGCACCTGCTGAACACGCGCACCTGTTCCTCATCTTCCAACGTCATTTTTCCCTCACTATTTAAACCCTCACAACAGTCCACACTCCGTGTGGATTCAACAATGTCCCTACCCCTTCGTTCTCACCTGTTCGTCAGTGGTCATCTTTTTTGTTAATAAAACCACCTTACCTGCCAGTTGCTTTGCGTTTGTCTCCTGCTTCCCAATGCGCCGCCCGCCGTGACAGTTGAATCCACCCATATGGAGACAGCGGCTACTGGCTCTGGCCGCGAGCCTACCGAAGGACGGTGGCTCGCCAACTTCCGTGCCCGGCTTGGGGAGGTGGCTACGGACGCGGAGTTCGTTGCCGTGGACTTCGACTCCGCTTATCCGCTTCGCTCAACGGGCTCGTCCTGCGTCTTTTCAAAGCCGCTGCCGCCTCCCCACCGCGGGACCTCACCCGCCTTCCCTCCCCTCCCTTCTTTCCTCCTACCGCTTGCGATCCCATCTCTCCCTCCCTACCCTCCGCTACTCCGATCGCCAGCCCTCCCGTCGGCGATCCCGCTCGCCAGCCTACCTCCGCGACTCCGATCGCCAGCCTCCCGTCGGTTGACCCCGCTCGCCAGCGTCCAGCCTGCGCCCTCGCTCGCCCAGCGTCCAGCCGGCTCCCTCGCTCGCCAGTCTTCCCTCCGCGACTCTGCTCGCCAGCTTCCGCTTGGCTCCCCCGCTCGCCAGCTTCCGGCCGGCGTTTCTGCTCGCCAGCCGCGCGACTGCTGCCAGCCTCTTCCGGGGATTCGCCCGGCACGAAAACCCCCGGGACTCGGAACCACGCGCGGGGACTGCTCAATGGAGTCCTAGCTCCGACCCGGACTCCGTGGGGGGGGGGGCTCTGGTCACGCCCACCGCCGCACCTGCTGAACACGCGCACCTGTTCTTCATGTTTTCCACCCCCTCATTTACCCTCACACAGTCCACACTCCGTGTGGATTCACGATGTCCCCTACCTCGTCTCACCTGTTCGTCCAGTGTCATCTTTTTGTTAATAAAACCACCCTTACCTGCCAGTTGCTTGCGTTTGTCTCTTGCTTCCCATGCGCCACCCGCCGTGACAGTGACAGCGGTGAATGTGCTGTAGGAGTGACAGATAGCTTCAAGGTAGAGGTGGGACTGCATCAAGGATCGGCCCTGAGTCCCTTCTTATTTGCTCTGGTGATCTACAGACTAACAGATGAGGTCAGACAGGAATCGCCATGGACTATGATGTTTGCAGACGACATTGTGATCTGTAGTGAGAACAGGGAACAGGTAGAAGAGAACTTGGTGAGGTGGAGGTGTAATCTGGAAAGGAGAGGAATGAAAGTCAACTGTAGTAAGACAGAATACCTGTGTGTAAATGAAAGGGAGGCAGGTGGAACAGTCAGGCTACAGGGATCAGTGGTCACAAAGGTCCAGGAGTTCAGGTACTTGGGATCCAACTGTCCAAGGAAATGGGGAGTGCAGAAAGGAGATAAAGAAGAGAGTTCAGACAGGATGAAGTGGGTGGAGAAGAGTGTCAGGAGTGCGTGTGACAAAAGGGTCGGAGCAAAGTGAAAGGAAAGATTTTCTAACAGAGTAGTGAGACTAGCCTTGTTGTATGGGTTAGAGACAGTGGCACTGACAAAGAGACAGGAAGCAGAGCTGGAGGTGGCAGAACTTAAGATGTTGAGGTTCTCTTTAGGAGTGTCTAGGGTGGACAGGATTAGGAATGAGATCATCAGAGGGACAGCACAGGTTGGAAAATTGGGAGACAAAATTCGATAGGGAAAACTGAGATGGTTTGGACATGTGCAGAGGAGGGATAGTGGATATATTGGTAGGAGGATGTTGGCGATGGAGCTGCCAGGCAAGAGACGGAGAGGAAGACCAAAGAAGAGTTATTTGGCTGTGGTAAATGAAGATATGCAGGGAGTTGGGGTGAGAGTAGAGGACGTGGAGGACAGGGTGAGGTGGAAACGTTTAACTCGCTGTGGTGACCCCTGATAAAGGGAGAAATCGAAAGAAGAAGAAGAAGAAAGTTATTGAAATTACAAATATTACAAGATGTTCAATATAATATAAAATAATGATGTGTCTCATCTGCTTAACTAGATCTGTATGTGAAGCTGTATGTGGTGAACGTGGCCACACAGAAGCGGATCATTAAGAAAAAGACCAGAGTGTGCCGTCATGACAGGGAACCATCGTTCAACGAGACATTTCGTTTCAGTCTCAACCCAGCTGGTCACTCCATTCAGGTGAACAAAACTTCAAGCTCACAGTTTCTTACCATGCTTTACAAAGAGATTGAATTTGTAAAAATTCATGATTTTAAACTCATACGCAACCCCAACATGTTTGTCTTAATGTGTGGTTGTTGTATTTAGGAAAATGTCATTTTTAGAAGTGATATTGTATGTGTGCAAACTAATACAACCACTGTAGGGCAGATACTCATTGTGAATTTATATAAGAATGAGGAGACTTTTCAAAACCCTTAACATTTTACAGATGTCAGTATGTCTTAATAATGGCAATATATCCCGATTTATCCTGCGTCCCCCCACTGAGCCCAACAACCTTTTCATTAATGATGGATCTGTCTGTAGTTTCTTTTATTGCAATTTATGTCCCTGGACCGAGTAAATTCTTCCCATAAGGAATAATGTAAATTTAATTAATCCATTCCAGACTATCAGAAAATCCACACTGTATAAAACATTATATGCATTAATGGAGTTCTATTGAACAGGTGCTCCCTTATTTACAAAGGGGATATGTTCTGTCATAAGTTAAATGTATTCATGAACTGATGATTTTAAATACGCCCTATATTTAATATGCCCTACGAAGGATTGGAGACCTGTCTAGGGTTGTTCCTGCCTTGCGCACTATGCCACTGGCTAGGCACTGACTCCCTTGTGACCCCGTCCAGGAACTAACTGATAAGAAACTGAATGAATGAATGATAAGTTCAGACCATAAGGAGCATTATGATTTTCTGTAGGCATTGTATACATGCATGTGACCTAATTCACAAACGTATTAGGGCTGGGTTTTCTGACAGGATTAAGCCTAGTCTTTCTGAATTGAAATATCACCAACAATATACCAGACGTCATTTTTAATCTAGGATTAGAATGGATGTAGTCTGGTAAACTGGCCTTAAGTGTAGCGTATTTCTCTTAATTTTGCTAAACTGTCTTTTTCCCATGCATGCAAATACACACAGCTTTTCTTGGTGTCTAATGGAGGGAAATTTGTGAAGAAGACCCTCATCGGTGAAGCTTACATCTGGTTGGACAAAGTGGACATGCGGAAGCGAGCGGTGAGCTGGCACAAACTAGTGGCCAGTTCTCCTCATACCCAGCCCTGATCCATGTAGTGCTAAAGGAAAAATACTGAACATTGCAGGAAAATTTAGGAGAAATCAATGGTGTTTATGTAAATTCTTGATCCCTATGTCAACCTAGGACATGGTCAAGTCTATTGCTGTCCTACTAAGATACTAAAAGGGAGCCTCTGTCAGAGAAAGTCTCTGAGCTCTTACAGTCAATGTACAGAGTGTTTATACGTAGGTAATAAGAAATGTCCAAAAACGAATATGTACAGAGATATCGGTAGCAGAGTTTCTAATTTTGTTTTCTTTTTTTCCAGAGAATATAGCATCATTATTCCCTCTCAGTCTGCTCTATCTTTTATA
Source organism: Ancistrus triradiatus (assembly GCA_025084515.1). Lineage (NCBI taxonomy): Eukaryota > Metazoa > Chordata > Actinopteri > Siluriformes > Loricariidae > Ancistrus > Ancistrus triradiatus. The sequence continues at coordinate 122,003 of JAJAGP010002077.1, forward strand.
TATAATTGAATTGATTATGTCAGATTATGGTATGTACAGGATGAGAAAATATTTTATCTCAGCTGTAATCTTGAGCATGGCTCCATGAATCGCACATGCTCAGTGATTTTCAGTCTTATATCCTGAACTGAGTGTCTTATCTACATTTTAAAAATGTGTTCATCTATTTCAAGCAGTATTTTATTTTGTCTGGGGACCCTTGATGTCAGCGTCTGTATCATTTGTACTTTAAATTTCTGCAGTAACAGATTAGGAACTACTGCTAAAGGCTGAGGTTTAAAAGGTCACGCTTGTAGCACACTTCTTTCTCTGAGGACTTGAAAAGGCCTTGAGTGCTCACCTTTTAAAATTCACAACAATGATATTGATGTACGTTTCCCCATGTTTTTGAAAGCATCTTGACGTAATTGTCATGTAATTGTTCAGATGTTGTTAACTGTGATCTCTGTTGAAAAAGTGTGAATTGTGTATTCTAACAAAATATGCAATGAATCAAAAAAAAAAGAAAAAAAATGGAACAAGATCCAGATTTCCTGACTTCCTGATACAGGGATCTGAATTGGCTGTGAGTTCTGGTCTCTTGTCTGTGTTTATTTCAAATCTTACAAGGTATCTGTTTGTGACTGGCATCACTCACTGCCCAATTGAAGCCGTTTCAGTAATTTGTTTTAAGAATGATGGCATTTTCACTGCCATTTATTGCACACAGCATCATATCAGTGTAAAAGATGCATGTCGTAGTGCTCATCAGAACAGCAATCCTCAGACAGGGACCATCTAGTGCAGTTATTCAAATAATAGTCATAAATCGCCTCTGTATTTCCACGTTAAAATCAGTGGATTCCTTTGCACATGAAAAAATCTTGAATAATTCTGTTGTACTGATTACGTGTAAAATAGTGTTGAACAAAGATATCTTGCTAATGGTTTGCCGTCACAGTGTGATGAACGAACATGTGCCAACACTATGTTCTAAGCAAATCCACTGCTTCAGTTTGGGTACTTCTATGCAACATAAATTATGCCTGAATGCATTTTATCTTCATATTTTGTTTATATGTTATAAAGAAAAAGTAAGAAAGAATATAAAATACATGAAAGTCTAGGAATATAGTGTTTTTAACTTCTTGCTTTGACATATGTTGAGCTTGAGATTATGCACTTTAGTTATAAGTTACTGTACCAGTGTGTGTTTGACTTTCCATTACTATTTGTAAAAGTTATGGCTACATGGAATACAGTGACAGTGTGTGTGTGTATGTGAAGGGGTGTCAACTTTTCATCTAAACAGCAAGAGCAGTTTTAAGATCTATTCGTTGGTGCTCTACAATTGTAAGGGCCTACCTTTGATGGCCAATCAAATCATTGAGACTCATTAAATCAAATAAATGATTCTTTAAACCATTCCAACACAATGCTGTGTATCTGCAATCAAAGCTCTGTCCCCTTTAAATAATGACTGAAATATGGCCGTTGCCTCCTCTCTGTTGTATCGGTGTAATGTATCTGCCATATTCCTGGGAATATCCGATGGGTCTGATGTATTCAGGTTCAGTAAACTGTGTGAGTGTGGGTTCATTATTTTTGATTATGTGAATACATAATATATTTTCTATAAGAAAAAGGTTTGAATATTTATTTGATTTGACACTGAGCATGCAAGTGCGATCTCAAGGTCAAAGTCCCGTCTATACATATGTATTCGTCGAACTATGTGAGCAAGTGATCCAAGTGATTACGTCAGTCATTACATTACAGTCTCTCCAATAAGATCAGACAAATTTCACACAGTGAAGATGTTGAAGTAAAAAAGAACACAAAAAATCTTTTCAACTTCAGTGGTTGTTAAAGAATTTCTATGGATTTTTCATGGATGTTGCATGTTCTGCTAGATGTCCATTGATATTTTTGCCTATTTTTGTTGAAAAAGAGGGAAAATGAATACATATATCTGAAGATGTATGCTGACTGTAAAATGCTTGTAAAATGAGTCTTGTTTTTCACTTCATGTAAAAAATAAGAAATTTAATGTAATGGTTTTATGGTTGTCTATAGGGTGTCATAAAAAATATGCAAATTGTGCTGTAGAAAAAAAAATATATTAAAAATGTTCCTTAAGTCTAATAAATAGAGATTCTATTCCAAATGTGAAAACCTACTTGCCTCCTGTTTTGTATGTAGTTATGATTTATTGAACTCTAATATTAATTTTCATTAATGCTTTACCCTGAGCAGGTCCACTGGCTTGTGGTAGTAAGAGCCAGCTGCTGGAAATTGTAGTTCCTGAGGATCCCAGGTGGAGCTTGCAACATGAAGGTTGGGTGGTGTGTTTAGGCTCCAGACGCTCCTCAGGAAGCCTGGCTAAGATGAGTGGGGTATAATAAGATTTTAATAGGTTTTATTTACTTATTTGTTAATTTAACTATTTTCTTTTCAAATATTATCCCACTCTTCCTTTGTCAGGGCTGCTAGAGGTCACGTGATCCACAGAACACACAGCACAGGCAGACAAATGGAATGGGCACGAGTTTATCTTCTGACTGGGCTCCCCTTCCTGAAACATACCCACTTGTATTTGGCTGGAAGGCACCGCCAGACAACAATGGGTGTTATTGTTGGTGCATCCACAGAGCTAGGAGGCGCGACCTGGGCAAGAACAGAGTTACTGGATTCGGATACAGAGCCAACCGAGTCAGAAACAGAATTGAGAGGTGCAATAGGCACAGAACTAGAGCTAACTGGTGCGGTGCATTCGGGAACTGAGCAAGGTGGCGCTAGTAGTTTGGAGGCAGATCCAACAGGCTCAGATAGCGAGCTGAGGGGAGCTAAAGGCAGAGCGACCAAGCGAATGAGCGAGAGGAGCCTCCATACGGGAGCCACCAGACCTGCTCTGGCACAGAGCCGTGAGGTGCATGCTCAGGCTTGGGCTTGTCGGGTGCGTGACACTTGGAAACAGGGTTAATGAAACAGGGCACAAGGCTAGAAAGCGCGGTGCGCTTGGGTACGGAAATATACAAGGTCGATGATTCGGACACAGAATCAACTAGTTCAAGATTGGAGCCAACGTGCTCAACTACGAGGCCAACCGGCCTAAATAGTCAAGTCAAGTCAAGTCCAGTCAGATTTATTTATATAGGACTTTTTACAATGGAGCATTATCTTAAAGCAACTTCACAATTTTAGCTTATCTCCTAATAACTACGTCCAATCCCAAATTTAGCAAACCTACGGCGATAGTGGCAAGGAAAAACTCCCTAAGTGTTATGAGGAACAAACCTTGGGAGGACCAAGACTCAAAAAGGGACCCAACCTCCTTGGGCGGCGTAGATGATAAATCTAAGAATGAAACTAAAGTCATGGAGTCATAGTTCAAATAAAATGTGAAATATGCACATCGGCATTAAGTAGTCCGATACACAGAGTCACTGTAGGATCCTGAGTCTAAGCAGGAAAGTCATTGGTGGCACTTCATTGCCAGATAACTGGTGGAGGGATAGAGTTACTGTCCTCTGGTGTGGCCTGGGTTATGGTGAAACTGGAGCTGATGACAGAAGCAGCTTGAGTAAAGCTGAAGCAGATGAACATCATGTGTGGGGCAGAAACTGGTACCGGAACACAGCTCGGAGAGAAAACAGTAAATGCAATTAGTTATTGATTAAGAGCACAGTGTCTATTAACAATCACTGATGCCACGTGTAGCATGAGACCCCGGCAGCATTAGCTATAGCAGCATAGCTAGAAAGAGGAGAACTGGAAGGTAACACAGCCAAGAGGGATCACATGAGACATTGGCAACCCCATGGGAGGCAGAAGACAGCAACCCAAAGCCTCTGATCACCATAAGACTTTTTGAACCCCCAGCTCTGCCCTTAGTCTAAGGCAAGGATGCACAAGTCAAGATCAAGAGGTCTGAAGCCCAGTTCAGCCAGACCCACTACTCCTGGCTAACGGACAAGGCAGACAGGCCAGACATGACTCCAGACTCCGAACCCCCATGACCCAAGCCATGCATCCCAGTCTAAATGTAGTCAAAAGCCTGCGTAAATAAGTATGTCTTTAGCCTAGATTTTTTGGAGCCTAGACTTTTGAATTTTGGAGAGTGTCTGAGTCTCGAACGAAGTGGGTAGTTTATTCCATAGTTGGGGGGCCATGTATGAGAAAGCCTTTCCTTCTGTTGTGACTTTTTTAATTGTAGGAACTAAAAGAAGTCCTGCACCCTGCGAATGAAGTAGACGAGCTGGATTGTAAGAGTCTAAGAGTAAAGTTACTAAATAAAGATTACTGGCGAATACTACAATCCGCTGGTACTATGACTAAGATGTTGTAAAAAGTACAATACCAGGTTATCAGGCGCCAGCGACTCAGGTACTGAGCTAACACGCCACTATGCAGGGTTATGGGATCCTGGCGGCTCAGGTGCGGAGCTAGCGGGTGCTAAGGGCTCAGACACTGAGCTAACTGGCTCAAACATTTTATGTACTTAGCTAGCAGGCACTAGCAGCTCAGATACTGAGCTAACTTGCTAATCCACAGGGTTCTCAGATGCTAACTGCTCAGGTACTAAGCTACATGGTGCTAACTGCCCATCTATTGAGCTACGAGGCACTAACTGCTCAGCTACTGAGCTGGAGGGGCTCAAAAATGGAGCTAACAGGTTCGAGAACAGGCTAACAGGGTGCTAGCGGCTCGTGTGCTGTGCTACGGGGTGGTGATGGCTCACCTATGGAACTAGCAGGCCCAGCATGCACAGATACGGGGCTAGAATGTTCAAGGCTAATGCACTCGAGTACAGGGTTACAGGGTGCTAGCAGCTCGGATACTGTTCTAGCGACTCATTTACAGAGCCATATGCCACAGCAAGCTCGGAGAAATGGCTAGTGGTCTTAGATACAAGGTTACATGATGCTAGCGGCTTGTCTATGAGGATGAACGGCACAACAGGCTCGGAAACGAGGCTAGCATACTCAGATACCGAGTTACATGGCGCCAGTGGCACATCTACAGAGCAAAATGGCGCGGCGAGCTCGGAAATGGGGCTAGCATGCCCAGATTCAGGGTTACATGGCGCTAGCGGCTCATTAACAGAGCTTAACGGCACGGTGTGCTCAAAGACGGGGCTGACATGCTGAAAAACAGGATTATCTGGTGCTTGCGGCTCATTCACAAAGCTTAACGTGCTTTGGAGTGTCTCCGGAGATAGCAAGATGCTCTGGATGGTTTCCAGAGGGAGCACGCTTTGGACAGGCTTGATTCTGGTGCCGACCTGAATCCACCGACAGCCCTTGAGCAGAGGGTCTAGGATGTGAAATATTGGATCATTTGCCTCAATAAATAAATGACCACGTATAATATTTTTTGTTTCATTTGTTTAACTGTGTTATTTATCTACTTTTTGCACTTGAGTGAACATCTGCTAATGTTTAGGTCATATTTAATGCAGAAATATAGAAAATTCTAAAGGGTTCAAAAACTTTCAAGTTTGTGAAAAATTGTTTGCCCCTTTCCTGAGTTACTATTTTTTTGCATGTTTGTCACACTTAAGTGTTTCTGAACATCAAACCAATTTAAATATTAGTCAAAAACAACACAAGTAAACACAAAATGGAGTTTTTAAATGAAGGTGATTATTATTACGGGATAAAAACATCCAAACCTACATGGCCCTGTGTGAAAAAGTGATTGCCCCCCAAACCTAATACCTGGTTGGGCCACCCCTAGCAGTAACAACTGCAACCAAGCATTTGTGATAACTTGCAATGAGTCTTTTACAGCGTTGTGGAGCAATTTTGGCCACTCATCTTTGCAGAATTGTTGTAATTTTAGCCACATTGGAGGGTTTTCGAGCATAAATGGTCTTTTTAAGGTAATGCCACAGCATGTCAATAGGATTCAGGTCAGGACTTTGACTAGGCCACTCAAGTCTTCATTTGGTTTTCTTCAGCCATTCAGACGTGGACTTACTGGTGTTTTTTGGATCATTGTCCTGCTGCAGCCAAGTTTGTTTCAGCTTGAGGTCACAAACAGATGGCCGGACATTCTCCTTCATAATTTTTTGGTATACAGCAGAATTCATAGTTCCATTTATCACAGCAAGTCTTCCAGGTCCTGAATCGGCAAAACAACCCCAGACCATCACACTATCACCACCATATTTTACTGTTGGTATAATGTTCTGTTTCTGAAATGCTGTGTTACTTTTACGCCAGATGTAATGGGACACACACCTTCCAAAAAGTTCAACTTTTGTCTCGTCAGTCGACAGAATGTTTCCTCAAAAGTCTTGGAGATCATCAAGATGTGTTCTGGAAAAATTGAGATGAGCTTTAATGTTCTTTTTGCTCAGCAGTGGTTTTTATCTTGGAACTCTCCCATGCAGGCCATTTTTGCCCAGTCTCTTTCTTATGGGGGAGGCATGAACACTGATCTTAACTGAGGCAAGTGAGGCCTGCAGTTCTTTGGATGTTGTTGATGTTGTTGTGTTGTGCAGTTGTTTGGATTGGTTTTGAGACCTCTTGGATGAGTCGTCGCTGTGCTCTTGGGGTAATTTTCGTCGGCCGGCCACTCCTGGGAAGGTTCATCACTGTTCCATGTCTTCGCCATTTGTGGATAATGGCTTTCACTGTGGTTCGCTGGAGTCCCAAAGCTTTAAAAATGGCTTTATAACCCTTTCCAGACTGATAGATCTCAATTACTTTCTTTCTCAATTATTGCTGAATTGCTTTGGATCTCGGCATGATGTGTAGCTTTGAAGGATCTTTTGGTGTACTTCACTTTGTCAGGCAGGTCCTATTTAAGTGATGTCCTAATTGAGAACAGGTGTGGCAATAGTCAGGCCTGGGTGTGGCTAGAGACAGTGAATTCAGGTGTGATAAACCATAGTTATGTTTAAACAAGGGGGGGGCAATCACTTTTTCACACAGGGCCCTTAATAATAAACGCCTTTATTTAAACACGGCATTTTGTATTTACTTGTGTTGTCTTTGACTAATATTTAAATTGGTTTGATGTTCCGAAGTGTGACGAACATGCAAAACAATACGAAATCAGGAAGGAGGCAAACACTTTTTCACACCACTGTATATACACATACCCAGTACCAATACAGTTCTCAGTGTAATCCTTTATTCTCGGATGTATTTCTTTTCTTTATTTCAAATTCGGATTCCCTTAGGGAATTTAAGGAGAAACATCTCTGAAAAACTTGACACCCAATTGAAACACAATTGAGTGTCACCTTTAAATGTCCTGAAGTATAAAAATGCAACCACTGCGCATGAGCTTCTCTTTCTGAAAATATAGGACCTGTCAGATTTGTACCCCAGGTCATCAGTTTGAACTACATAAATGCATTTTAAATACCAGCAGATGGCGCAAGTTAGGCCGAATATCAGCCTTTACTTACCGTGGGGCAAAAAAGTACAGCCACTGATTGTGCAACTTTTCCTACTTAGACGGATGAAAGAGGTCTGTAATTTTAATCATTGGTGCAACACAGACTTTCAACTCCCTCCACAAATTTTCTATGGGGTTGAGGTCTGGAGACTGGCTAGGCCACTCCAGGACCTTGAAATGCTTTTTACGGAGCCACTTCCGAGCAGTGTGTTTGGGATCATTGTCATGCTGGAAGACCCAGTCACATTCCATCTTCAATGCTCTCACTGATGAAAGGAGGTTTTGGCTTAAAATCTCATGATACATGGCCTCGTTCATTCTTCTCTTAACACGGATCAGTCATCCTGTCCCCTTTGCAGAAACTCAGAATTCTTCTTCCTCCAAACACGATGAGTTGAGTTTTTACCAAAAAGTTCTATTTTGGTTTCATCTGACCACATGATATTCTCCCAATCTTCTTCTGGATCATCGATATGCTCTCTGGCAAACTTCAGACGGGCCTGGACATGTACTGGCTTAAGCAGGGGGCACGCCTGGCACTGCAGGGTCCGAGTCCCCCTCGGTGTAGTGTGTTACTGATGGTAGCTTTTTTACCTTGGTCCCAGCTCTCTGCAGGTCATTCGTCAGGTCCCTCCGTGTAGTTCTGGGATTTTTGCTCACCGTTCTCATGATCACTGGTACTGGTAGCAAACAGGGTACCAGCAGAAATTGGACTACTGTTTGCCGAAGACGAAGAGGAGGGAAGCATGTGAGGAGACAGAGAGAAATCAGAAGGGGCCAGAATATAGCACCGAGGGTAGCAACCCTAAATGTAGGGACGATGACAGGGAAAGGTAGAGAGCTGGCTGATATGATGCAGAGGAGAAAGGTCGATGTTTTGTGTGTGCAGGAGACAAACTGGAAGGGTAGCAAGGCTCGATGCATTGGTGCAGGGTTTAAACTGTTCTACCATGGTGTGTATAGGAAGAGAAATGGAGTTGGTTGGTCCTGAAGGGGCTATGTAAAGAATGTCGTTGAGGTGAAAAGGGTGTCAGATAGGATAATATGTCTGAAGCTGGAAATTGAGGGTGTAATGGTGAATGTTGTTAGTGGCTATGCACCACAAGTTGGCTGTGAATTATAGGAGAAAGAGAGATTCTGGGGGGAGTTAGATTAAGTGGTTGAGAGCATTCCCAGGGAGGAGAGACTGGTGATTGGTGCAGATTTCAAGGGTCATGTTGGTGAAGATAATAAAGGAGATAAGGAAGTGATGGGCAGGTTTGGTGTTAAGGATAAGAACCTATAAGGACAGATGGTGGTGGATTTTGCAAAGAGGATGGAAATGGCTGTAGTTAACACATATTTCCAAAAGAAAGAGGAGCATAGGGTGACCTATAAGAGTGGAGGGAGGAGCACACAGGCAGACTACATCCTATGTAGAAGAGGTTGCTTAAAAGAGATTGGTGATAAGGTAGTGGCAGGGGAGAGTGTAGCTAGGCAGCATCGGATGGTGGTGTGCAGGATGGCTCTGGTGGTTAGAAAGAGGAAGAGGACAAAGGACCAACAGGACCACAAAGGAACAGGGGACCAAATGGTGGAAGTTGAGAAAGGGAAGAATGTTGTGAGGAGTTCAGAGACGAGCTGAGAAAGGCTTTGGATGATAGGAAAGAGCTCCCAGATGACTGGGTAGTAGCAGCAACAGTAATTAGACAGACAGGTAGAAAGGTACTGGGTGTGTCTTCTGGACAGGCAAGGATGAAAAGGAAACCTTTTGGTGGAACGAGGAAGTGCAGGAGGTTACTCAGAGAAAGAGGTCAGCAAAGAAGAAATCGGACAGGGACAGGACTAATGAGAGTAGGCAGGAGTACAAGGAGATGCGGCAAAGGGCAAAGAGGGAGGTAGCAAATACCAAGCAGAAGGCCTACGATGAGTTATATGAAAGGTTATACAGTAAGGAAGGAGAGAAGGAGTTGTATCTGCTGGCGAGACAGAGAGATAGAGCTGGAAAGGATGTGCAGCATGTCAGGGTGATCAAGGATAAAAATGGAAATGTACTGACAGGTGAAAAGAGGGTGAGGGAAAGATGGAATTAGTATTTTGAGGAGTTGATGAATGTAGAAAATTAAAGGGAAAGAAGGCTGGATGGTGTAGAAATTGTGGAAGAGGATGTAGCAAAGATTAGCGAGGAAGAAGTGAGGAAAGCTTTGAAAAGGATGAAGAACGGAAAGGCAGTGGGACCTGATGACATACCGGTTGAGGTATGGAAAAGTCTAGGAGAGCTGGGAGTGGTGTTTTTGACTAGATTATTAGTGGAATTCTGGTGAATGAGAGTAGCCAGAGGAATGGAGGAAAAGTTAACTTGTACTGATTTTCAAGCAGAAGGGTGATGTACAGAGTTGTGGCTCTTACAGGGGCATAAAGTTGATGAGCCACACAATGAAGATTTGGGAGAGAGTTGTGGAAGCTAGGCTCAGACAGGAGGTGACAGTGTGTGAACAACAGTATGGTTTCATGCCAAGGAAGAGCACTATGGATGCGATTTTTGCTTTGAGACTGCTGATGGAGAAGTATAGAGATAGTCAGAAAGAGCTACACTGCGTCTTTGTGGATTTGGAGAAAGCTTATGACAGGGTGCCAAGGGAGGAACTGTGGTGGTGTATGAGGAAGTCTCGAGTGGCTGAAAAGTATGTTAGATTAGTGCAGGACATGTATGAGAACAGCGTGACAGAGGTGAGATGTGCTGTAAGAGTGACAGATAGCTTCAAGGTATAGGTGGGACTGCATCAAGGATCGCTCCTGAGTCCCTTCTTATTTGCTCTGGTGATGGACAGACTAACAGATGAGGTCAGACAGGTATCGCCGTGGACTATGATGTTTGCAGACGACATTGTGATCTGTAGTGAGAACAGGGAACAGGTAGAAGAGAACTTGGAGAGGTGGAGGTATAATCTGGAAAGGAGAGGAATGAAAGTCAACTGTAGTAAGACAGAATACATGTGTGTAAATGAAAGGGAGGCAGGTGGAACAGTCAGGCTACAGGGATCATTGGTCACGGAGTCCAGAAGTCCAGGAGTTCAGGTACTTGGGATCAACTGTCTAAGGAAATGGGGAGTGTGGAAAGGAGGTAAAGAAGAGAGTACAGGCAGGATGGAGTGGGTGGAGAAGAGTGTCAGGAGTGCTGTGTGACAAAAGGGTCGCAGCAAAAGTGAAAGGAAAGATTTATAAGAGAGTAGTGAGACCAGCCTTGTATGGGTTAGAGACAGTGGCACTGACAAAGAGACAGGAAGCAGAGCTGGAGGTGGCAGAACTTAAGATGTTGAGGTTCTCTTTAGGAGTGTCTAGAGTGGACAGGATTAGTAATGAGATCATCAGGGGGACAGCACAGGTTGGAAAATTGGGAGACAAAATTCGAGAGGGAAGATTGAGATGGTTTGGACATGTGCAGAGGAGGAATAGTGGATATATTGGTAGGAGGATGTTGGCGATGGAGCTGCCAGGCAAGAGACGGAGAGGAAGACCAAAGAGGAGTTATTTGGTTGTGGTAAATGAAGATATGCAGGGAGTTGGGGTGAGAGTAAGGACGTGGAGGACAGGGGTGAGGTGGAAACGTTTAACTCGCTGTGGTGACCCCTGATAAAGGGAGAAGCCGAAAGAAGAAGAAGTTCTCATGATCATTTTGACCCCATGGGATGAGATCTTGCTTGGAGCCGCAGATCGAGGGAGATTATCAAAGGTCTTGTATGTTTTACAATTGCTCCCACAGTTGATTTATTCACACCAACTTGCTTGCCTATTGTAGATTCGCTCTTCTCAGCCTGGTGCAGGTCTACAATTTTCTTCCTGGTGTCCTTCGACAGCTCTTTGGTCTTGGCCATGGTTGAGTTTGGAGTCTGACTGTTTGAGGCTGTGGACAGGTGTCTTTTATACAGATAATGCGGTCAAACAGGTGCCATTAATACAGGTAATGAGTGGAGGACAGAAGAGCTTCTTAAAGAAGAAGTTACAGGTCTGGGAGAGCCAGAAATCTCGCTTGTTTGTGGGTGACCAAATACTTATTTTCCACCATGATTTACAATTAAATTCTTTAAAAAACCCTACAATGTGATTTCCTGGATTTTTTTTCTCATTTTGTCTCTTATAGTTGAAGTGTACCTATGATGAAAATTACAGACCTCTGTCATCTTTCTAAGTCGGAGAACTTCAGTGACACAATCAGTGACTGACTAAACACTTTTTTGCCCCACTGTATTTATCCCAATACTGTGTGAATCAGACTGAACCAGTTATATCAGAGCCAGAGAATTGCATTTGGACAAAGAAAACTGACGTTTGTAGGGATTTTGAGGACAAAGAAAACCTTTAAAAGAAGGGTGAATTTGTTCATTAGCAGGGTTGAGCATGAGACAAAGGAACACTTGCGTAGTGCTTTATAGACATATAAAGACATTTATAGACATGTTTCTAATAACTTAAATCCGATGCTAATGAATAATGAACGGATGATGAACAAGTGAAAAGATGCACTCACAGCTGAGGAACTTGAAAGATTGATCTACTGCATTAGTGCCTGTGCCATCCTCACTGTCTAGAGTGTACCCATCTTCATCATTCAGTAGGTGTCCTATTCTGTCTGCAAATGGAAGAAAAGACAGAGAGAAAATAATCTATCATTAAACTATCATAAGAAATCTGAATGCATCAAGATACGTGGTCTATCTAAAATCATCATACCCCCTTAAAACAGTCACTGTTTGCAGTCACTGCCTTGCATGAAATAAAGACCAATCCTATATTTTTCCAGCTACAGTATATTCACACAGAAAAAGGCAGCCATTCTGAAAATGATTTAAAAATGAAAACTAAAATAATAGCTATGGAAAAGTTACCAGTTCCATGATTTATATGTCATATGATATTTCATATAGATACATTTTCCTTTAATTACAGCCATTTTGGATGGTGTGTCATTTGTTTCTTTCCCAAACATAGCTTCAATTTTAGTCCAGAAAGTTTACAGTTGGTTTTATCTGACAATAAAGCCTTTTTTCCACATGGCATCAGAAGAGACACATTATGGCAGGGTTTCAGCTGGAAGCCTCTTTCTTGAAACTTTCATACAGGCTCGATTTGTGTTAAGCCTGTGAAGTTGTCACATGCACAGACTGGCCAATCTCAGTCCTAATGGCTGCCTATTGGGAGCTTTCCAGATCAATATCCTCCTGGCTTAGTCATCGAGTTGAGAGACTGCTCTATTTAGGCATGGTATTCTTGGTCTGATAAACTATCCACCTCTTTGGTAATACTTTGCCTTTCCACAATATATTTAAAATTTACATTCACTGTCTTGTTGAGGATTATAATGTGTAAATACAGCTGGAGAGATTTGATTTAAGTCTCAGGATGTAAATTGACAAATGGTAAGGATTTTGGCATGGTGTGATAAGTTTCTATAGGCACTGAAACATTTCAATGACAGAGTTATGAAACAAAATACAACTCTAATATTACATTGCATACATACTTTGTGGTAATTAGGATTACATGTAAAGGAGAGTTCAGTTTAGGATGAATCAATTATTTTATGTGCCACACCACACCCCTTAAAGTATTAATTGACTAATACTTTATGAAATTTTTATTATTATTGACTAATACTAATTATTTTTTAAGTGAATGCACTTTTGTCAATTCATTCATTCTGAATTATTGTACTACTGAGGTATTTCTGATCAAGGAGGAGTCACATGTCTCACCTCTTCAGTAGTTTTTCCTCCAGTGGTGGTCAGATGGTTCAGTACATGTGCTCTCATTGGATGATGGAAGTTCATTAATCAGTATTGAGATGAGTTGGTCATTTCCACAGAAAGTGTGGTTGCTCTCACATGAAACCAGCTTATCACTTTGACACACCACATTCATGCCAAAAGAAACGGGGGTTCAGCCTGGGTAAAGGTTGCATTGGCATGGAGTATGTGGGAAGAGTGGAACTGGCATGCTCCGGTAGTAAATGTACATGGAGTTTCTAAAGCATGCTGAATATGTTTTATTTAGTTACTTATTTTTTGTGAATACCTATTTTGAAATGTTGGTGTTTTAGAGTTGAGTGGTTGTATGGAAATATGTGAGGACTATGTTTAGTAAATCTATAGGAAAGCACGTTTATCACCACTGAGGGGTTCCACATGCATAAAAACTTTTATAATTGCTCTGATTCATCTAAAACCTCTCTACATTAGGCAGATGCCCTTATCCTTCCTTGAAGGTTAATAACAATGTGTTCAATAGTGGCAGCTTACAGTGGTGGTTGAAAGTTTGTGAACCCTTTACAATTTTCTATATTTCTGAATAGATATAATCTACAACATCATCAGAATTTCACTGGAATGCATCTGGAATGCAGTGTTTTCCTTTCTCCAAACATAATGCTTTTCTTTTAAACCAAAACGTTCTATTTTGGTGTCATCCGTCCACAAAACATTTTTCCAATAGGCTTCTGGCTTGTCCACGTGATCTTTAACAAACTGCAGACGAGCAGCAATGTTCTTTTTGGAGAACCCTGCCATGCACACCATTGTTGTTCAGTGTTCTTCTGATGGTGGACTCATGAACATTTACATTAGCAAATGTGAGAGAGGCCTTCAGTTGCTTAGAAGTTACCCTGGGGTCCTTTGTGACCTCAACCACTGTTACACACCTTGCTCTTGGAGTGATCTTTTTGGTCGAAGCTCATGTTTTGGCCTGGTCAGAGTACAGTTTTAAACCTTACAGAGAATAATTGGTCTCACATTAAACTAACTGGGAAGCATTTTTCAACTACTCATACACTAGTTGAAGGCATTACCATTGAGTGGAACAACATTAACTAGAAGAAAAAAAAAAAAAAAGGCCAAAAACAGCCACAAATGGCCAAAAGGAAATCAAAGGATCAAAGGGAAAGGCTATCTCATACAAAGTTATGTCATCAATTATTCGATTTCAAGCCCATTATAACTTTAATATTTTACATTGTTGGCCCATTTTATTGCCAAGAGGGAGATTATGTGTGTGTGTGTGTTTGTGTAAAAATATATAAACACAGTGTTTACCAGAATGATATCTCTTCAATGCAAAGTTACTAAGTATTATTTTTATCAGGCAGTGGAGAGCTAAATGTCTGAGCCCAATTTTGCATTTTTCTTAAATTCAATACAATATAGAATCTTTAAATAAAAATACCATATTTACTTTCAGAATTTTATTACATATTTTCTCTCATAGATGCTTGTGCATGAGAGACTAAATGACATCCTTGAAATATATCCTTGAAATATGATGTT
>JAJAGP010002078.1:0-13438 GCA_025084515.1 Ancistrus triradiatus
GTAAGCCTGAGTCCACCAAGTACCCTCCACCTACCTCAATTGGGAGGGATATGACCCTGGGGAATGCCACTGGGTCCCAGCCCACCATATCTTGGATCCTGGATTCATCCAGGCATTCCACACTGAACACTCAGGTCAGCGAGTCCCTCAGCCACATTGTCAGCAGCAAAGAGGTTCATCTTGTTCATGTAGGAGTCCTCCTTCCTACAAGTTCCACATTCCAGTTCCCAGCACCCATTACTCCCACCATGTCATCCCCTACATCACACACTCCATCCCTCTGTTTCTTCTGTTACTGATTATGTTGTGTTCTATTTTAACAGCATATGTTCATTGTTTTGTTGCAAAGATTCATTGTGTCTGCATGGCTCATTACCAAACACCTCTGTTCCTGATTCCGATTACAGATCCCTTGTACGAACCCAGCTCTGTTATCTGACTCCAATTCTCACCTTTTGTCTCTGCTCTCTGCCTGCTAGCATAAATTCCCTGGTTGCGAACTTTGGACTGTTTCTAACTCCATTATGTTCTGCCCTTCTGTGCCTCTGCCTTGATTGTTTTTGACCCTTTGATCTTACTGTAGGCTACAGTATGAACACATGCCTCACAGCTTCTGAAATCCCCAGTTAGATCTTGACGTGTGTGGTTTGCATGTCCTCCCCATGTCTGTGTGGGTTTACTCTTGGTACTTTGGTTTCCTCCCACATCCCAAAGACATGCATTAGTTTAAGTGGTCACTCTAAAATGGCCCACTGTGAATGTGACTAACTAGTGTAGCCTTAACTTTGTTCATTTTATGAAGTCATTGATGCCAAAAGCCACATTATATAAAATAAAGCCCTCTATGTCATTAGAATAGCGTATTATTCATCATGTATTGGACAATTTACTTAAACTTTTTAGAAGAAAACCAGATAAAGCAAACAAGGCTACTGAATAAGCGATGCTGAGTGAACACGTCTTTTGCTTGGCTTTCAACAATGAATAGGTTAATCACTAAGCTCATATGACATTTGACATTGTCACCTTAGAGATGGATGGTTTATAACAAGCATAGAGTAACACTGACTTTGCTTTGTAGGAGTGCTGGAGGTGAAACCAGGCCTTATGGAAGACTCACGGGAGGTTTTGTTAAGGTGTTATTTAAATTGGAAGCAAGCAAAATAATATCTAATTAAGCATTAATACCTACTCATAAAGACAGACACTATAGTAATTATACTGAACTAACCTGGATGTTGAGCCGAGCTCTGTGAGCTCC
Source organism: Ancistrus triradiatus (assembly GCA_025084515.1). Lineage (NCBI taxonomy): Eukaryota > Metazoa > Chordata > Actinopteri > Siluriformes > Loricariidae > Ancistrus > Ancistrus triradiatus. The sequence goes on from JAJAGP010002078.1 coordinate 1,262, forward strand.
CAGGCCATACCTCTGCATGGTAGAAGCATGAAGCTGGAAGTCATCAATTTTCAGAGTCTCCAGACCCAGCGGAGGGCAATCTGAAAAATCAGAGCAAACATTAACTACACAAATAAGAGAAACAGGAAATTTGTACTATCTCAGGTAACATATCTGCTGGATGCATCCTGGAAACCAGTTAGTAAATCTTTAGACAACTAGTTATTGTGTAAACATTAATACAATCAAAACTGACCTGTTTAGTTACAGTGAAAAAAATTACTTAACCTGTATCAAAAACTCTGAAAAAAAGCATTCCTGGAAGTAAAACCTTTGGGTGACTGGTGTGCTGGGGAAATGCAAGGTTCCATCTCATTACAATTTATGACTAAGTTACTTAATGAAGTTTTATGTATTTTTCCACTGACATTGGATCTAATTGGAGGTTAGAGAGAAAGGGGACAGCAAACTAAAACCCCAACTGAGATAACTGTTAATATTACATTGACTTTAGCTACATTCTAAATCCAAATTTTTCCCAAATTGGGGAATTTGAGTATAGCATTAAGCCAAAGAGAGCTTAATGGTCTTAGACCAGTAGCATTGTGATTAGGTTTATTGCATTTATTTTTGTTTGTATCCCACTTTTTGTTTCCTCATATAATTAATAATTAACAAACCACCAGCAGAATGGTGGGGATGGGGCAGCAAGGTGAATGGACTAGATGGGAGAGTGCATTGCAATGGAAGATCACCTGATCCAACATCTGGCAAGCAGATGTCCATCGCATCAGATTCTTAGTCCAAGCTGTCTATGACATCCTCCTGAGTCCAAAAAACCTTTGTGTCTGAGTCAAAAGTAAGACACCATGTTGCCTTTGTGTTTTGGAAGAGGACCCCTAGAACATTTCCTGAGCAGCTGCCCAAAGGCACTTGGTGAAAGGTGCTACCGCTGGTGCAATTCCCAGGTGCTCAAGCAAGTCACCAAGTGAAGCCACAGCCACAACACCAGCACGCTTTTGTCATCACTATGCACGCTCGCACAGCACACTTCATGGTTGTTCGTGTGATCGGGTAATCACATACGTTTATGCCATTTTTTTGTGCAGCATGCTGTATGAAAATAAGTGCGTCACATCATCAGTACATTTATTATAAGGCTTATTAGGGCTGTGTGTCAGCGCACAAAGAGAAACAAAAAAGTCACATAGTAAGAACAAGCATAAAGTCCGCTGTACAGCACGATAAGCCAGAACACAGTGCTCTGCATAATCAATGCAGTTATTATAAGGCTTATTAGGGCTGTGTGTCAACGCCAACAAAGGGAAATAAAAAAGCCATGTATAAGGATAGAGTCCGCTGTGCAGCACCAGAAGCCGGAACAGTGTGCTGCATTATCAGTACACGTATTATAAGGCTTATTAGGGTTGTGTGTCAGCGCCAACAAAGAGAAACAAAAACAATCACATATAGTAAGTACAAGCATGAAGTCTTCTGTACAGCACGATAAGATGAAATTCAGCGTGTCGCATAATCAATGCACTTATTATAAGGCGTATTAGTGCTGTGTGTCAGCGCGCACAAAGTAAAACAAAAAAAAGCCATGTATAAGTATAACCATAGAGTCCGCTGTGCAGCATGAGAAGCCAGAACACAGTGAGCCTCATTATCAATGCACTTATTATAAGGCGTATTAGGGCTGTGTGTCAGCGCGAAAGGCACAGAAGTACGTGATTACCCAAAGTCAAAGTCAAAGTCGGATTTATTGTCATTTCAACCATATACACAGTACACAGTGAAATGAAACAACGTTGCTCCAGGACTTACAGGTGCTACATAGGGATAATACTCTACAATACTTTTCAATACTATAAAATACAACACTAGTTTGTTAAAAAGAAATAAAACAAAAAACATTGCTTAAAGTGCATGTCTGTGAGCTCATCTGCTAGCTGGTCTGCACATCCTCTGAGCACCTTGCCAGGAATGTTGTCTGGTCCTGCAGCTTTCCGTGGGTTGACTCCGCGTAGAGTTTTCCTCACTTCTGCTGTGGTGAGACAAAGCGCCTGATCACTGGGAGAAGGGGTGGACTTATTCACTGCCACATCGTTCTGTGCCTCGAACTGAGAGTAGAAGTTGTTCAGCGCATCTGGAAGGGAGGCATCACTGTCACAGACTGGTGGTGTAGTTCTGTAGTTGGTGTTGGCCTGGATGCCCTACCACATATGCCATGTGTCACTGCTGTGTCTGAAGTGCTTGTGGATGCTTTTGCCGTGTGCGCGCTTTGCCTCTCTGATCACCCTGGAAAAGTTTGGCCCTTGCTGTTCTCAGGGCCTCCTTGTTGCCAGCTCTGAAGGCAAAGTCTCGGGCTCTCAGCAGTGTGTGCACCTCTGCGGTCATCCACGGCTTCTGGTTGGGTCGTGTTGTGATGTTTTTGGAGATGGTGTGCACTTGCTGATGTAGCTGGTCACTGATGAGGTGTACTCCTCCAAGTTGATATAGTCACCATAAGTTGCAGCTTCCCTAAACATGTTCCAGTCAGTGTGTTCAAAACAGTCCTGAAGTGCAGAGATGGCTCCTGCTGGCCAGGTTTTCACCTGCTTCAGAACCGGTTTCAAGCGTTTGACGAGAGGTCTGTGTGCAGGAATTAGCATAACAGAGATGTGGTCTGAGTATCCGAGGTGGGGGCGGGGCTCTGCCTTGTATGCGTTGGGAACGTTTGTGTAAACACGATCAAGCGCTTTCGTCCCTCGTTGCAAAGTCCACATGTTGATGAAATTTAGGGAAAACTGTTTTGAGATTTGCATGGTTGAAATCTCCAGTGTTCATAAGCAGTCCGTCAGGGTGTACATTTTGTAGTTCACTAATTGCAGTGTGCAGTTCCCAGAGTGCTTCCTTAGCATTAGCGCTGGGTGGAATATACACTCCGATAATGAACATGGTGGTGAATTCCCGTGGTAAATAAAAAGGTCTGCATATAACAGTCACAAACTCCACTAGCGGTGAACAGTAACTAGACACCAGGACAGAGTTCCTGCACCATTCTGTGTTGATGTATACACACAAACCGCCACCGCGTGTCTTACCGCACAGAGCTGGGTTTCTGTCGGCACGAAACGAGGCTAGCCCATTTAGCTGAATGGTGGTGTGCGGAACTCTGTCGCTTAGCCACGTCTCTGTGAACACAATGACACAGCAGTCTCCAGATTCTCGCCGGGTAGTCCGCTGGAGTTGGATATAGTCCAGTTTTTTTTCCAGGGAGCAGACATTGGAGAGCAGGATGGATGGGAGAGCTGGCCGGCTAGGGTTTGTTTTTAGCCTAGCACGGATGCCCACCCGCTTGCTGCGCTTCCAGGATCTCGCACACCGCTATCAGTGCCCCGAGGGTTGGAGGCTCGGTCCCTGCAGCAAGCCGAGATCACGTAGTTTCTCCAGTAGGTCGTCATGGAGGTTAGTCGTGTTCTGATTCCTGAGACCTAGTAGTAACTGGCGATGATATAGATGGACACCAGATGTTCTGCTGTCCATGTGATGAAAATAAAAACTGATAAGGTAGCCGAATTAACATGTAAAAGCACCATTTCAGATCCGGAGAGGCCTCTGGGTGCTACTGCCGCGCCGCCATCTTGGAAACCAATCCCGATCACATATGTACAACAATGAAGCATGCTGTGCTGTGTGAGTGCATATGTGATGACGAAAGCGAGCCGGAAAGTGGCCCACCTATTTCCAGAGCGCAATTGGGAGCACTCAGATCAGCCAAACAAACCTTGCTCGGGCTCCAAACGCACCCGAGCATGGTTCCAATTGTCTAGTGTGAGTACACCCTAAGATGCAATCTGGGTTCGGGTCACCCCCTGCTGGGTCACCTGGGTACGGGTGTCTGATGTTGAAAGAACCGAAACACCTGGTGACCCCAGGTAACATCACTAATGTTGGGTCCCAGCGCTTCTACGAGATGTTTTGGTTGTTATAATGCAAAACAGTGTGTCTGCCGTGACCATGTCTGCCATGTTAGGATTTTAGTACTGTTGTTTGTCATGTAATCTGTAGAGGTCTGATGTAATCTGTCATGTAGAGGTCTACCTCAACAATTTGATGGCCCGTATGGGGACCCTGAAGGGAAGACAATTGGTGAAATTTCTGACTCGGACAGCTGGAATCCCGCAGAAAGCTTCTGTCAAAGGTAAACAACGATTATGTTGCCATTTTTGCTATTTTATTTGTGATTGGTAAAAAAGGAGGTTGTGGGTGCCAGTTTTCCGAGAATTAGATTGATGATGGCAACATCAGAAATTTTAGGTAAATAATGCTAGGTCCTGGTTCTTACATCAGAAATTATATCAGTTCTTATATCCAGCTTACTGTTGGATAATTTCTGTTGGGTAATTTCAGCTTACTGTTGGATCTTTCTAATGAGCTGGAGTAGTGGTAAAGAGAGTGCTTGAGCAGGGGGCCAGCTGAAAGCCGTGGCCCGGGAACCTTTTTTGCCTTTATTATGCTCTATAGTTGAAGAGAAACTTGGTTAAAAAATGCCAAAAATGCACTGAAGCTGTTAGGAGTTGCGCTGATCCCCGTCTTATGACGTTTGTGGGTAGCATCGACTCGTGTTGGTCTGGTTATGCTCCGGGATGATCACTCATACTCGAGTGCTTGTTCACGTTGATTGTGTGATTAGCGACACCTGCTGGTTCTTGTATATAAGAGCATGCCTGAGCTCAGTAAGGTGTTGCATCATTGAACATTCCCGACTCACGTGCTTTATATCGCGTTTTTTGTGTTAAGGAAAGCAGGTAGCTGGCAATTTGTAGACCGCCAGCAACGGTATGGCCTAGAAGCCTAAGGTGATCACCAGGGTTTAGTTTTTAGTGTAGGACAAGCTATTCTTACCTGTGTGCCGTCAATGTGGCCTCACCATCTGGGTGCGCTGAGCGCTTGTGGTGTTTATTTTTTGTAAAAAAATGTTTTACAAAACTTTTTTTCTCAGTGGTTGAGTGGCGCGTTAGGTTTACACTGTGGCAATGAACGCTTCCACCCAGGGTTCGATCCTCAGCGATTGCTTTTGTTTTCTCTTTCTTGTTTTGTTTATTTTCTTTCATTTATTTGCATTTTGGTTCACCATTTCCATCTGGAGCTAACTGCAGTTGGGTATTTTAAAACCCTTTTTACTTTTGTTTTCATGGTTTTCATGGCTGAAATAACAGTGTTTATTATGGTGAACCGTAACAGAACTGTCCAGTTTTGGACCCAGCGTTAGCTCCCCACTTGCCGCAGATGGCATCAGCAGTCTCTGGTTGGTTCCCGGTTAGCTCTTGAGAGTCCAGCCAGTTGCTTCGGACATGTCAGTGATCCAGTTTGGCATTCTGACCCCGCAGAGCTGCCCAGTCCCCACCGCAGAAGGTGCCGAAGTCCACCTGGGGCTTCTTTAGAGCTGCTTCTGCCATCCGTTACCTTCGGACCCTGCAGATCTGCTTCTGCCCACCACTTACATGGACCCCCAGCCACAAGTGCGTGCCCTGGGGTCGCCTGGTATTTTTGACATTTTTCAGGGTTTTAGTAGTTGGGCATTAATGGACATTTTTAAGTATGGCCTTAATGAGGAGGTTGGGGCTACTTGGCTTGGTACCCGAGCTGTTAGCGTCATTTGATGGTCATTTGAGCCGACCACTGCACCACACTCATTTGCACTGAACCCCTGCACCACAGTGGCTACCGCCGATCCCTGCACCATGGTCTTTTGCACCAACCCTTGCGCCATGGTTGCTACCGCCGTCCCCTGCACCATGGTCACATTCTTTGACCTTTGTACCAAGGTCCTTGGCGTCTGTTCGCCCAGCCAGGCGACTCATGCCTACCTGTTCCTTCAGTCTCGTCAGGTCTAGTTCTGTTTCTGAGCTGTCTATGCGAAGCTCAGCTTAAGAGGCCTGCTCATGTCGAGCTCCATCCCTAAGCCGCTCACACCTAGTTGCAATCCCAAGCCAACCCAACTAAGTCCAGATCTTGACTCGTGTTGGCCTACTTTCCCTTATGGCCAAACTCTTGTTGCGTGTTCTGTGTATCGGGCCGTTGATGTACGCCATACGCTCAACCCAGAGCATCTTAGACAGCCTATGGGAGGTTCAGATCACACTTAGGGGCGTCGGGACACCAACTCAAACCAATTTTATGACTGACACTAAACAATGACACCATAAGCCAGTGATTCTCAATTGGTCCTGGCGCTCGGCATGTTTGTGTTTTCCTGCTCCCAACACACCTGATCCAACTACTCAGCTCATTAACAACCCGTTATTGAGTAAAAGTGGGTGTGTTTAAAGCACTAAATAGTGCAGAGCGGTAGGGCACCAGGACCAGGATTGAGAAACACTGCCATAAGCAACCATATCTACATAGCAGCTTTTTCAAAAAGGCTTCACAGAAAGCATTAAATCTGTTCAGCATGTAAGGGTGTATGCTTGTGTGGGCTAGCATTGTGTGTGTGTGTGTGTGTGTGTGTGTCTGTCTGTCTGTCTGAGTCTGTACATTTCTAGTATGTTGACAATATTGTATTCCTCATATAACCACAATATTCCAACTGATTCAAACTGAAATGAATTGAATTCAAATTCAGGATGCATTTAATTTTATCTTTTAATAAGTCAGTGCTTGATTTCAAGTAATACAAAAGGCTCATGTGAAAAACATCTAATATGGTTAAAAATCTTATGCAAGTGGCTTTCCTCATACTTGAACCCAACCGTTGTGGTTCTCTAATAATTCATTACATTTTGTAATCGTGCAGGATGTTGACTTTTTGACAGGTAGTGGGTCAGAGTTACATAAGGTGTGTTTGTGTATCAACTGAATGTAGGTCACTGCTTTCTAGCTTTTTCTGAAAGATTCACTGTTAGAAGTTGAGATCTGTCTATCACAATAAACTCTAAGTGTGTCAGTGACATCTTCAAACATCCCACAAGTTCTTCCTTTTCAGAAACATATCTGCTGAAGAACAGCAACTACACCAAGTACAAATTGTAAAAGCACAGGGCATTATGAAAATACAAGTCTTGAACATTGACATGACTGCCCTTTTTAATCCTAAGCTTAAAGAGCAGGTTCTTGTAAAATTAGCTGCATACTTCGATGGAAATTTTCTATGTAGTCTATGAAGGCAGGTTCTAGGCTACGTAGACCGCGGTGAAGTCCGAACCAACATAAGACAGTCTGCTCCCAGAAGTTGAATCTGTTTATCTGGACATAAGGTTTTGTCAGAGAAACGTTTCGTCACTCATCTAAGTGACTTCTTCAGTCTCTGATTTAGATGAGTGACAAAACGTTTCTCCGACAAAACCTTATGTCCAGATGAACAGATTCAACTTCTGAGATTTTCTTACCTGGATTATTGAGCATGCATCAAGACAAGACATTCTGCTCTACAGCAGATTTCCAGTTTGCGTCACAGCACGCAATGAAGCACGGATATGTTAGGTGGCAAATGATATAGCCGTTGGATCCTTTGTTTTTCCTTTGGAAAAGAAGGGCATATTTCTAGGCCACATATGAAGGAGCCTTCAAAATGGGACAGCCTAGGCTCGCCGCTATGACACAGTCGGCCTTCAAATGCAGCCTACGAAGGATGCAGCCCTTGAAATGGGATGCAGCCATTGTCTCTGTTTTGATCCAAGCCAAGTGAATTGTATAAAGGGGTACATGGCGCCACCACTACCACTTGAGAGTGACATTGCCATGCTACTTCTTCAGAAGAAGTCTTAGCAAGCAGATGAGCAAGAGTAGAAAAGAGATGCTAACTTGCTTGTTAGGACTGAATTAACTGTTTCCAAGAGTGCCCTGGAGCACTAAACGTAACTAAGCCATGGTTCAGTGTCATGGCTTTAACTGCACTTCTAAAGCTGTGGAGAGTAATGGTACTTGTTTGGTAATGTTTTGAGTGTGTTAAGAGAATAAAAAGATATATATTTTTTAAGAATTGAAAAAATGGGCTTATAAAAAGAAAAGAGTGGGATGAAAAGTGATAAGGTTGGGAAATTAATACTGAAGAGTGACTAGTGGGAAAACAAAGCAAAACTTAGTAGACTGATAAAAAGCAATTCAGTTTTGAGTTGAAGTAAGGTGACAGACAGTTATAAGGACAGATTATTGGCCTTAAACAAAGATGCAGAATAAATACTTCAGTTGAAGAAAGATATGAAAACAGAAAATCATTTTTTTATTTAAGTGTGAGAGACCTTGATAAGTTTCCTACTTCACAATCAGGGAATACATTTTAGTTATCCCACTGCTGGTGAACACCATTTTGGTTTCAGTACTGTACCTTGTTTCACATCATTTTCTGTTGTTCCAGTGTGCTCTGGCTACCTCTCCCAAAGTGTTGCAGCAGTAGATCACAGATCGTGTGCACATAAGATCTGAGAATTTAGTCACACTCTGGGTGACGCAGTCAAAGTTTACAAGCACAAAGTCATTTATCTTCCTCTTATATATGTATCTAATAAACTGACTACATTTTTTCAAAGGTTTTGCATCCTGAAAATAATGTGAGATTATGGTGGACAATTTCAAGCTGTAATAACTACAGACTTGCTTTATCACATAAGAATTTGGAGAAACATTAAAAATAATTGAATTTAATCACATTGTGTGTAACTGCATAATTATGCTGACATATTGTTAGTTTAACTGAGCGTATAATGTTTTGCAGCTGATTTCTGACTGTATTCAGCATCTGGCGCCTGTCATGTCAGTGTCCAAAAATAGTCAGTCAGCATTGATGGATTCCATGTGTTCTGATATCACTTTTCCATGGTTTTGAATGTCCTGGTGAAAACTTTCACCATGTTCGTCACTGATTGCACCAAGCTCAGCATAGACTAAATCCAAGTATGAATGCAAAAAATGAATTTTCAATGATATGTTTATCACTTTATGGTGATAAATGTTGTATGCTGTGAGAATGTTATCAATGAGCTCTGTGTAGTTTGGTGTTCTGTAGTTGCCAAGAAACTTCTCATCAACATCCTTAAATGCCTTCCAAGGTAGTTTCTCTGGCCTCACTAGCAGATCTTCAAACTCACTGTCACTGATGACTTGTGTGATTTATGGACCAAAAAATGCCTGCCTTAATCTTGGCATTATTCTTGGAAACATCTGTCTCAAATAGCAAAATCCATAACCTTCTTTATTCTTTGCTTTCAAATTTTTTCAGCAATCTGAGTTGTATGTATATGAAGAGGAGGCAGAAATATCTTTGTTGAGTCCCCAAGTTTGTACCACACTGTTCTGTCCTGGACTTGCGGAACACAGGACTTACGGAACAGCCAGTTCTATTTAATGTGACAATTCAGTAAGGCTATCCCATTCACAAAGGAAAAAAAAATGTATTGACATTAAGCACGAGATGTATGGAGTAAGTGGTTAATACGTGAGTTTTATTAACACAAAGAGAAACAACAGGAGTACTGAAACGGGAGCTAAAACTCAGTCTTAATTGGGAACTAATTATAATTCTAAGCACAAGGCACACTGAGGAAGTAGGGAATGGAGCAGGATAAGTGACACAGAGTCCAGACCTGAAGATCAGGGAAACATGGGGAACAGAGAGATGCCAGGAGCAGAGATGATGAGTGCAGGTTAAAAACAACTAGGAAAAAGGAGTGGAAATGTTAGGAAGCAAAACATATAGGAACTAGCATAGGAAACCCAATGGTACCATTACACATATGTGAGGATATTACAACCCTTTTCAACTAACAAACAGAAACACTGGGTTTAAATAACCAAACTTATGAATCCTAAATAAGATAGAGGTGTGCTAAAACAGGAAGCCTGGGCGTGTAATGGAAAGAATGACATGAGGGGTGATGTGAAGGAGTGATGGAGGCCGGGTAATGTAATCTGAAAATGCTGTGGTTGTGTCACATCCCTAGTTGCAGTAACAATACTTTTAGATTACCACAGATTGTTCCAGTCATAATTGTTGTACAGTTTGTATTTTAATAACATTCATTCATTCACTTTCTTATGCACTTAATTCTGGACAGGACTGTGGGAGAGCCAGCTCCTAGTTGGCGGCATAGGGCACAAGGCAGGGACAACCCTAGACAGGGCACGAATCCATTGTAGGGTGCGCACACACACAAGGGCCATTTTAGAGTAATCAATTAGCCTAAAGCATGGACTTTGGATGGAAATCTGAGTACCTGGAGTAAACCCACGGACACAGGCAGGAAATGCAAACTCCACACATACAGGACTCCACCTGGGATCGAACCCAGGACCTTCTCACTGTGATGCAACAGTGCTACCCACCGAGCCATCGTGCTGCGATTGTTTCAATAGTAGTTCCATGTTACTGTATGTTTGTTTCATGTGTATTGCATAATCAAAGGGTGCAAAAGGGTGGACATTGCTATTGTATAACAGGACAGCTTTCAAGATTATAAAAAACATGCCCTTTTGAGGGGTCATGCACATTTCTGCAAAATACTAGACCATCATAGTGCATAGGTTAAATAGGCTATCAATAAACTGAAAAGCTGCTCTTTAAAAGGGAGTTTAATAAGAACACTTTATCTCTTTCTGTATCTTTTGCATACACACATACAATTCACAACAGCAGCTTCTGAAGTGTAACCACTCTCTTTCTCACTTTCCCACAATCTCATGCTAACACATATGTAGAGACAAGAGGTCTCAGCATTTATGCTATAACATCTTTCTCCCTTCCTCTCTATTTCTGCTGAAAACTGAGGGTGATGGTCATTAGCAGGGTTTATGTGATTGAGTATATCAGGGTAAGTGTGATTGTGCTGTGAATCACCATTCTGAAACCCATCTGCTTACAGGCTGTATGTCCTGTAACACACACAATCCCAAAACACAGAAACCACCCTTCACTAATGAGTAAAGTACATCATATAAATGATATACGGGTTGAAGTGATAAGAGAGACGAAACAGATTATCACATTGCAAGTGATTAGACTCATGAATCAGAGCAAAGGCTTCTGTTTTTCATCTGCACTGGCATTTTTTATTTCCATAATGAAGCTAGGAAGTTTAAACCATTTGTACAGTTTCCACAAATCAAGCTAATGCCATACAAAATGCTAAACTAAGCAAAACCCAAAAATATTCAAGTAAGCTAAACCATGTCGAAATACTATGTCGGCATTTGGTAATGTCCAAATTAATTTGTATTATTTTGAATAGTATAAGATTTGTTTGTATTCCACATAGTCCACTGGACAACTGATGGATTAAGATAGTATATGACTATGAACAAAATAAATACAGTTAGTTATTGTCTGTTCATGTACAGCGTACACATTTGTGAAATTTTTAGAATTTTCTATATTTCTGCATAAATATGACCTAAAACAACATGCGATTTTCACACAAGTCCCAAAAGTAAACAAAAAGAACCCAGTTAAACAAGTGAGACAAAATATTATACTTGGTCGTTTATTTATTGAGGAAAATGATCCAACATTACATATTAGTGAGTGGCAACAGTATGTAAACCCTTGCTTTCAGTATCTGGTGTGACCCCCCTGTGCAGCAATAACTGCAGCTAAACGTTTCCTGTAACTGTTGATCAGTCCTGCACACCAGCTTGGAGGAATTTTAGCCCATTCCTCTGTACAGAACAGCTTCAACTCTGGGATGTTGGTGGGTTTCCTCACATTAGCTGCTCGCTTCAGGTCCTTCCACAACATTTTGATTGGATTAAGGTCAGGACTTTGACTTGGCCATTCCAAAACTTGAACTTTATTCTGTTTTAACCATTCTATGGTAGAACGACTTGTGTGCTTAGGGTCGGTGTCTTGCTGCATGACCCACCTTCTCTTGAGATTCAGTTCATGGACAGATGTCCTGACATTTTCCTTTAGAATTCTCTGATAGAATTCAGAATTCTTTGTTCCTTCAATGATGGCAAGCCGTCCTGGCCCAGATGCAGCAAAACATGCCCAAACCATGATACTACCACCACCATGTTTCACAGATGGGATAAGGTTCTTATGCTGGAATGCAGTGTTTTCCATTCTCCAAACAGAACTTTTTGGTTTAAAAGAAAAATGTTATATTTTGGTCTCATCCATCCACAAAACATTCTTCCAATAGCCTTCTGGCTCGTCCACATGATCTTTAGCAAACTGCAGACGAGCAGCAATGTTCTTTTTGGAGAGCAGTGGCTTTCTCC
>JAJAGP010002078.1:13538-53774 GCA_025084515.1 Ancistrus triradiatus
GACTGTGGATTGGTGGAGTCCAAACTCTTTAGAGATGGTTTTGTTACCTTTTCCAGTCTGATGAGCATCAACAGCTCTCTTTGAGGTCCTCAGAAATCTCCTTTGTTTGTGCCATGATGCAGTTCCACAAACGTGATGTGAAGAGCAGAGTTTGATAGATCCCAGTTCTTTAAATAAAACAGTGCCCACTCACACCTGATTGGCATCCCATTGATTGAAAATTCCTGACTGTAATTTCACCTTTAAATTAACTGCTAATCATAGAGGTTCACATACTTTTGCCACTCACTAATATATATAATATTAGATCATATTCCTCAATAAATAAATGACCAAGTATAATATTTTTGTCTCATTTGTTTAACTGGGTTCTCTTTATCTACTTTTAGGACTTGTGTGAAAATCTGATGATGTTTTAGATCATATTTATGCAGAAATATAGAAAATTCTAAAGGGATTTTTTGTGGAATATTTTGTGACAATTTTTTTGTGGAAAATTCACAAGGGTTCACAAACTTTCAAACACCACTGTATGTGAATGGTACCATCGATTGAGAGGCCATTTTTAATGTTAGAGCTGGATGATATGACGACAAGTGGTACACTACCCAAACGTGGCATCTGAGAGCCTTTTTATAGGGAGGCAGGGAAACCCTTTTTACAACCTCTTGTGGGATGACCCAGTAACTAATCAGACCACACCTGTAATTATTTTCATTATTAAAACATTAAAACAAAAAGATTTATTTCTTATCTTTAACTTTCTTTTAAAATTACTTCTTGGTTTGTGTTTAACCTGGTCTCTTTTGTGATTTCTTTTTCCTTGTTTTCTTTTCAACTTAGTTTGCTTTTACTGTTTAACCCACTATTTCTTGTTTTCTTTCATTCTTTCTTTTTTTCTTTTCAACTTTCTTTTAACTTATCATTTTTATTTTTTCGTTCTCTCTTACATTTCTATTTCTCTTTTTTCACTATTATATATTTTTTTTTTAAACAAATGTTAGAATTCTCTTACTTAGTTTTCTTTCTGAACATAAAAAGACCAACCCAAGCACCACATTTGAAGAAAGCAGCATGTCCAGACGGCATTAACCCTGGGCTTCTGAGGCATCTGCAGACTAGCTGTGTGGGATAGTCCAGTGCATCTTCAACTTTAGTCTGAAACAGGAGAGAGTGCCAGTCCTCTGGAACACATCGTGTGTGGTTCGAATTCCAAAGACTGCACACCCCATTGATTTAAATGGCTACAGGCCAGTGGCACTGACCTCTCATCTTATGGAAAGGCTTGTTCTGGCCCATCTTCGCCCACTGGTCAAACCAACAATGGGTCAGGTTGCCTATCAGCCAGACATCAGGGTTAATGATGCAATCATCTACCTCCTTGACAGATCCCTTTCTCACCTGGACAGGGCAGGAAACACTGTGAGGAACATGTTCTTTGATCTTCAAGTTCTTTCAACACCATTCAGCCCACACTCCTGAGGAGCAAGATGGAGAGTGCAGGTGTGGATCACCTATCACTACATGGACACTGGACTATCTCACAAACAGACCACAGTACGTGCGTCTTAAGAACTGTAAGTCGGACACAATCCTGTGCTCCACAGGGGACAGTCTTGGCCCCATTCCTTTTCACCCTTTATACTGCTGACTTCACACATAACACAACAACTTGCCACCTACAGAAGTTCTCCGATGACTCCACTATTGTTAGCTACATCTTGGATGATGATAGTGAGTATAGGGAACTAACTGGGAAATTTATGAACTGGTGCCAACAAAATTGCCTCCAGATCAACACGGGTAAAACCAAAGAGCTGGTGGTGGATTATCGCAGGACCAAGTCCACCTCACATAAACCGGTGAATATCCAGGGAATGAACATTAAGATTGTCAGTACCTATAAGTACCTGGGTGTTCACCTGAACAATAAACTGGACTGGACTGACAACACACAGGCACTGTACAAGAAAGGCCAGAGCAGACTCCATCTGTTGAGGAGGCTCAGCTCTTTCGGAATACAGGGCACACTCCTAGAAACATTCTACCATACTGTGGTAGCATCAGCCTTTTTTATGGAGTTGCCAGCTGGGCAAGTGGTATTTCGAAAGCAGACAGGAAGAAGCTGGATAGGCTGACCAAGAAGGCCAGTTCTGTCCTGGGCTGTGCACTTGATCCAGTGGAGGTGGTTGGGGAGAGGAGGATGATGATCATGCTGTCATCCATAATGGATAACCCCTTCCACCCACCAGAGGAGACGGTCTCAGCACTGGGCAGCACCTTCACTGACAGGCTCCTTCACCTGCGCTGCTCAAAAGAGAGATACTGCAGCTCCTTCCTTCTTACTGCTGTCAGGTTGTACAATATGAATCCTACCCAGTAGAGCTCCAAAAACTATCCAAATCAAAACAAACAATCTGGAGTCACTGCTACTACCAGTTCTGGGATTTTTGCTCACTGTTCTCATGATCATTTTGACCCCACGGGATGAGATCTTGCGTGGAGCCCCAGATCGAGGCAGATTATCAATGGTCTTGTATTTCTTACAATTGCTCCCACAGTTGATTTATTCACACCAACCTGCTTGCCTATTGTAGATTCACTCTTCCCAGCCTGGTGCAGGTCTACCATTTTCTTCCTGGTGTCTTTCAATAGCTCTTTGTTCTTGGCCATGGTTGAGTTTGGAATCTGACTGTTTGAGGCTGTGGACAGGTGACTTTTATACAGATAACGAGGTCAAACAGGTGTCATTAATACAGGTAACAAGTGGAGGACAGAAGAGCTTCTTAAAGAATAAGTTACAGGTCTGTGAGAGCCAGAAATCTTGCTTGTTTTGTGGGTGACCAAATACTTATTTTCCACCATGATTTACATTGAAATTATTTAAAAATCCTACAGTGTGATTTCCTGGATTTTTTTTTCTCATTTTGTCTCTCATAGCTGAAGTGTACCTATGATGAAAATTACAGACCTCTCTCATCTTTCTAAGTAGGAGAACTTGCACAAACAGTGGCTGACTAAATACTTTTTTGCCCCACTGTATAGTTGTCATAATTTATTTAGATTAGTTCTTTTTTCTTGTACATAGTAAAATAAAACCAGATTTAGTGAAATACAATAAAAGAAACACTCTGACTGTATGCCTACATATGTTACTTGGTTAGGAAAAAAAGTATGCCTACCTGTTGTATTGCTTTGCGAACAGTTTCCAGTGCATGTTGGACACAAAATCTCAGCTGTGCTACGTGAGATGAGATGAGACTGTATATGAGATTTATTTGTAGCAGCTGTGTTATCACATCTTTGTGATCACATCATCTTTAAGTCTCAAGAGAAACCATAGTCTTAGTAGCCAATGCTACCAACCTGGTTTTAGAGCCAAAAACACACACTACTTTGAGTTCATTTTTTGGAAATGAAGATATTTAAAAATTGTCAAAATTTTAGCATTTCTGAGTAACTAAATAAGACTTTATTGTATTTATTAAACAGGTACATAAAATTCATAATGGAAAAAAAACACAAAATGGCATAATTTTGACTTTTACTCTTACTAAAAACAAAATGAAGAAGCCGTCTTGATTTTTGATTTTCCATTTTCGTTTCAGAATATAAAACCAAATGAACAGAAGGTACATCATATCATATATCATATCATAAGTCCTTCTAATTAAAGGCACAGCACCAAACAATGGCAATGCTCAGCCTTACATTTCTTCACAGGGAGGTGCTAACAATTGGGTTGATTAGCCCAAAGCATTCCTGGAAAACAGTGTTGCCAGCTCATGTCAAGCCAGCTTGAACTACATAATTTGGCTGCCCCCACTGTCATTTAGCCAAAGGTACTGCAGGATTGAACTGTGCATCGTTGCCAGAATATACATTACATGGAGAAAATGTTTTTGTCAAGCATTTTGATCCTATGTTAAACTTCCACATCCAGAGTGCAATAAGCCCAGAGAACCAAGGTGAACTGAGACACCTGGTTCAATCCACTCTCATTTGATGCAGATGATTTACAGCTTAGAGGTGGGTTAGTGTCGTTTTAGGTTAACTCTTGATGGTACCTTACATATTTTACACTCAAAAACCATGGGTAATAACCAAGTTAGCTTTACAAATAATGTCCGTACTGTGTGTCTTTCAGACATGCACTTTGATTAAGTTAATGCAAAGGTTATTTGAAAAATTCTTGAGGTGTTCCATTGTGCTGGTTGCATGCTGTCACACTTTGAACATAAATGTTACAATATGTTCTGTTAAAGTTGGATACAGTTTGTCAGCTGGATCTTGTCTCCTTAAATCTGTAATTTGTAGACATTTCCCCTGTTTGGGATTTGTTTTACATTGGAACCTGGGGTAATTGTTATTTCAGGTTTGGTACAATTACAATTAGAAAATTATGTGTACAATTAATAATCTTTATTATTATGTAGTACTATCACTACTGAATCCTGTTTACCCATATGTACACTGTTTCTCCAAAAATGTCTGGCTTCTGTTAGTGCCATCAGACTTCTTAATAACTTGTTCATGATTTGTTGGTTTGTATTTAACCATCTCATTGATGGCCTTCATTCTCAACTCTTAAGTCTTTGCCAGCATCAAATTCAAAGGCATTAAGACTTGTTGTGCCTTTTTATTATCTAGTTTCCATATCCATAAGAGACCACAGAAAATACTCTTGGACTATTCTGCTCTTAGATTGTAGATACATCGTTACATTTGATAACCTTTCAAGCTCCTACATCATGGTTTTTGGCAAGCAACAATCTGTGTTGCATTTCTTAACAGCTGGATAATTTGTTGTTTATACATATATTTAATTCAAGTTATTAAAGTGGTGCTTGAAAGTTTGTGAAACCTTTAGAATTTTCTGTATTTCAGCATAAATATCACCTAAAACAGCATCAGATTCTCACACAAGTCCTAAAAGTAGATAAAGAGAACCCAGTAAACAAATGAGACAAACATATTATACTTGGTCATTTATTTATTGAGGAAAATATTGCAATATTACATATTAGTGAGTGGCAAAAGTATGTGAACCTCTAGGATTAGCAGTTAATTTGAAGGTGAAATTAGAGTCAGGTGTTTTCAGCCAGTAGGATGACAATTCGGTGTGAGTGGGCACCCTGTTTTATTTAAAGAACAGGGATCTATCAAAGTCTGCTCTTCACAGCACATGTTTGTGGAAGTGTATCATGGCACGAACAAAGGAGGTTTCTGAGAACCTCAGAAAGAGTTGTTGATGCTCACCAGGCTGGAAAAGGTTACAAAACCATCTCTAAAGTGTTTGGACTCCATCAATCCACAGTCAGACAGATTGTGTACAAATGGAGGAAATTCAAGACCATTGTTACCCTCCCTAGGAGTGGTCGACCAACAAAGATCACTCCAAGAGTAAGGTTTGTAATAGTTGGCGAGGTCACAAAGACCCCAGAGTAGCTTCTAAACAATTGAAGGCCTCTCTAATATTGGCTGATGAGAACACTGAACAACAATGGAGTGCATGACAGGGTTGCAAGTAGAAAGCCACTGCTCTCCAAAAAGAACATTGCTGCTTATCTGCAGTTTGCTAAAGATCACATGGACGAGCCAGAAGGCTATTGGAAGAATGTTTTGTGAACAGATGAGACCAAAATTTAACTTTTTGGTTTAAAAGAAATGTTATGTTTAGAGAAAGAAAAACACTGCATTCCAGCATAAGAACCTTATCCTATCTGTGAAACATGGTGGTGGTAGTATCATGGTTTGGTGTTTTGCTGCATCTGGGCCAGGACGGCTTGCCATCGTTGATGAAATGAATTCTGAATTATATCAGAGAATTCTAAAGGAAAATGTCAGGACATCTGTTCATGAACTGATTCTCAAGAGAATGTGGATCATGCAGCAAGACAACGACCCTAAGCACACAAATCATTCTACCAAAGAATGGTTAAAGAAGAATAAAGTTAATGTCTTGGAATGGCCAAGTCAAAGTCCTGACCTTAATCCAGTTGAAATGTTGTGAATGGACCTGAAGCGAGCAGCTAAAATGAGGAAACCCACCAACATCCCAGAGCTGAAGCTGTTCGGTACGGAGGAATGGACTATATATATATATATATATACACAGTGAGGCAAAAAAGTATTTAGTCAACCACTGATTGTGCAAGTTATCCTACTTAGAAAGATGATAAAAGTCTGTAATTTTCATCATAGGTACACTTCAACTATGAGAGACAAAATGACCCAAAAACCTCCAGGAAATCACGTTGTAGGATTTTTTAAGAATTTAATTGTAAATTATGGTGGAAAATAAGTATTTGGTCAATAAATTTGGTTCAACTCAATACTTTGTAACATAACCTCTGTTGGCAATGACAGAGGTCAAACGTTTCCTGTAAGTCTTCACCAGGTTGGCACACACTGTAGCTGTTTTTTTGCCCCATTCCTCCATGCAGATCTCCTCTAGAGCAGTGATGTTTTGGGGCAACACGGACTTTCAACTCCCTCCACAAATGTTCTATGGGGCTGAGGTCTGGAGACTGGCTAGGCCACTCCAGGACCTTGAAATGCTTTTGACGGAGCCACTCCTTCATTGGCCGAGCGGTGTGTTTGGGATCATTGTCATGCTGGAAGACCCAGCAAGCCACGTTCGCATCTTTCAATGCTCATCACTGATGGAAGGAAGGGTTTTTGAAGGAGGTTTTGGCTTAAAATCTCACGATACATGGCCCCATTCATTCTTCCCTTAACGCGCATCAGTCGTCCTGTCCCCTCTGCATGAAAACAGCCCCAAAGCATGATGTTTCCACCCCCATGCTTCACAGTAGGTATGGTGTTCTTGGGATTCGACTCCAGTTGAGTTTTTACCAAAAAGTTCTATTTTGGTTTCATTTGACCACATGATATTCTCCCAATCCACTTCTGGATCATCCATATGCTCTCTAGCAAACTTCAGACGGTCCTGGACATGTACTGGCTTAAGCAGGGGGGGCACGCCTGGCACTGCAGGATCTGAGTCCCTCTCGGTGTAGTGTGTTACTGATGGTAGCCTTGTTACTTTGGTCCCAGCAGGTCATTCATCAGGTCCCTCCATGTAGTTTTTTGATTTTTAATCACCGTTCTCATGATCATTATGACCCCACGGGATGAGATCTTGCATGGAGCCCCAGATCGAGACAGATTATCAATGGTCTTGTATTTCTTACAATTGCTCCCACAGTTGATTTATTCAACTCAACCTGCTTGCCTATTGTAGATTCACTCTTCCCAGCCTGGTGCAGGTCTACAATTTTCTTCCTGGTGTCCTTCAACAGCTCTTTGGTCTTGGGTATGGTTGAGTTTGGAGTCTGACTGTTTGAGGCTGTGGACAGGTGTCTTTTATACAGATAACAAGGTCAAACAGGTGCCATTAATACAGGTAACAAGTGGAGGATAGAAGAGCTTCTTAAAGAAGAAGTTACAGGTCTGTGAGAGCCAGAAATCTTGCTAGTTTGTGGGTGACCAAATACTTATTTTCCACCATGATTTACCATTAAATTATTAAAAAATCCTACAATGTGATTTCCTGGATTTTGTTTTCTCATTTTGTCTCTCATAGTTGAAGTGTACCTATGATGAAAATGACAGACCTCTCTCATCTTTCTAATTAAGAGAACTTGCACAATCAGTGACTGACTAAATACTTTTTTGCCCCACTGTAAATGTAGAAAAAAATCAGTGGGAAAAAAATCCCACATTAAGAATTAATTATTTTACATGAAATCATCTGTGCCACACCTTTATTGGTATGGATTATTGGTACCCCTGATTTTAATCCTTTGTACAACCCCCTTTTGCCAACAACACAGCACTTAATCGTCTCCTATAAGATTTCACAAGATGGGAGAATACACATAGAGGGATCTTCACATAATGGGTCTTCTTTGTATAATCTCTCTAAATCTTCTTGGGTCCTCTCCTATGCACTCTCCTCTTCAGCTCACCCCACAGGTTTTTAATTGGGTTGAGGTCTGGAGAGTGAGATGGCCATGGGAGGAGCTTGATTTTGTGTCTTGTGAACCATTTTTGTGTAGATTTGGCCACATGTTTAGGGTAATTATTTTTCTGAATGACCCATCTTCATCTTTCGGGCAGATTTTGATTTAAAATGTCTTGGTATTTTGAAGAGTTCATGATGCCATGCACCCTAACAAGGTTCCCGGGGCCTTTGGAAGAGAAACAGGCCCACATCACAAATCCTAATCCATACTTCACAGTGGGCATGAGGTGCTTTTTCGTATACTCACATTTTGTGTTATGCCAGGCCCACTTAGGGTGTTTGTTGGAAAAAAGCTCCATCTTGGGCTTATCTGACCAAATCACACGTTCCCAGTTGAAGCTCCTGTACCGCTTAGCGAATTCCAGACATTTATGTTTATGCACGTGAGGCTTTTTCCGTGCATTCCTCCCAAGCAGCTTGTTGGCTTGTAGATAGCTCCTGATGGTTGTTACCTCAAGACTTTGTGACCTCAAGATGCTACTCTTTGATGCAAAACAGTCAGCTTTGGAGAACTTTTTACTTCTCTTACCATCCTCCTCACTGTGCGTGGTGGAAAGTCCAGGCTTGGTATATATATATATGGGTCTCGTTATCTTTTGTCACCTCATGCAATATATAGGCTAAGATGAAATAGAGCAGAAAATAGAGAATAGTTAGTCCAATAACAACAGCCACTGTAGGTTTGTGTGCTCAGTGAAACTGGAGGAGGAGAGGGAAGTTATTATCCTCTGATAGGTACTGAGTTCCGGTATGAGGCACCACAGGATTACAGTATGTTCGGCAGATGAGTAGGAAAGGCATTGTTGCCAACTGCAGCATTGAATGTATGTGCTTCATCCTCAGGTTATTGGAGGCAGTTAGGACAGGCAGTGTTGTCCTTACAGCAGTAAAGCTGTGGGATACATCCTCAGGCCATCCTCCACGGCATATTGGAAATAGAGAAACACAAAATGTGTTAAAAGCATGATACGAAGTAAACATTCATAATACATTGTCCTCCCCAGTTATTAAACTTAGAGAACTTTATATGTTAGTAACAGGATTTTATAATCAGTATTAAATTTATTTGGCAGCCAGTGCAAAAATGACAGAACAGGACTAAAATGATCAAACTTCCTGGTTCTAGTAAGCACTCATGCTGTTGCATTTTGGACCAACTGGAGCTTGTTGAATTATCTACCAGAGCATCAAGCAAAAAGGGCATTACAATAATCTAACTTTGAAGTTATAAGCACATGATATTTCAGCGTCATTAACTGAAAGTATATTTGTTATTTTTGAGATTTTATGCAGTTGAAAAAAGGCAACTCTGGTGATATCACTAATGTGTGCATCAAAGGAGAGGTCGGAATCCATTGTGACACTTAAGATTTTTAATACTGAGCTGGGGGTGACAGAGAAAGCATTAATATTTAACATTAGATTAGTCAGCTTCTCCTTTGCACTCTTTGGGCCAAGAAATAGTTCAGTTTTATCTGAATTTAGTAGAAGAAAGTTACATGACATCCAGTCTTTTATGTCGTTCATACAATCCTCAATCTTACTAAGTGCATTGATTTTGATGTATACAACTGTGTGTCATCAGCGTAAGAGTGAAAATTAATTCCATGTTTATCAATAATATTCCCTAATGGTATAATGTAAAGAGTAAATAATAGGAGGTCCCAACACTGACCCCTGGGGAACGCCATACTTTACTTTTGTAGTATCTGAGCATGAATTATTTAAAAGGACAAATTGTGAGCGATCACTCAGATAGGATTCAAACCAGGAGAGTGCGAGTCCTTTAATACCTACTTGTTTTCTAGCCTTTTCAATAAAATATTATGATCTACAGTATCAAATGCTGCACTAAGATCTAATAGAACAAGGAAAGAGACACATCCATTATCAGAGGGAATTAACAGATCTTTGACTACCCTAATTAATGCGAATTCAGATTGGATCTAAATTCTGACTGAAATGTTTCATTCATTATTTCTGTGTGAATAAGAGCCTAATTTTTGGGAGACTACTTTTTCTAGAACCTTACAGATAAAAGGAAGGTTAGGTATCGGCCTATAGTTAGACAGTACAAGTGGATCAAGATTAGGTTTTTTAATCAGCGGTCTAATAACTGCACATTTAAAAGATTTTTGTACGTATCCAAGACTAAGGGATTAATTTATTATGGTAAGCAGGGGTTCTGTAATGGCAGGGATTAGATCTTTAAGTACGCATGTTGGTATAGAGTCCAGTAGATAGGATGAAGATTTTGAATAATTAATTAATGTAATTACTTCAATTTGAGAGATCAGATTAAAGGAATGTAGTTGTATAACACAGAGTAAGATAACCCATTATCAAAACTCATGTTCTTCAAGGAGAGTTGCTGCTTGGTACGGGGAGGAGCATTCCGACTTTCACGTCGTGTTTTTTCTATCTTATCATTAAAGAATATTAGAAAATCATTACTGGTATACAGTGTTGTGCCAGTTCACAGATTTTCTGAACTAGTTCAAGTTCAGTTCATACATGCTCAAAGTGAACAGTTCACGTTCAAAGTTCACAATTTTAATTCTGAACTAGTTCAAAGTTCAGTTCATTTTACTTTTTTCGTGAGATATTCAAATAAATACTTTTTTCACACTACAAGCTAGAAATCACTATACGTTCTTTGAAACTGCTCATTGTAGACATTTGCTCATGACACTACAATTGTGTACGCGGCGTTGCTATGGCTACCCCGCTCTGCTGCAATTCATCACGGGTAACGTCGTGCGGAAGCCAGTATGTTATTAAACTAGCCAGTATGTTAACTATTCTCAGCGGACACTACGTTGCCCGCAATGCATTGCGCACACAATGTCAAACCATTTCTGTCTGGTGATACATGATTTAAGCGGCTGCACCAGCGAGAATACAGGAGGGAGGGAGGAACTTCCTCTCGTTGCGTTTCAAAAGAGAGGGGGAAAACAGATGTCACTCAAAGTTTTCAATGGAAAAACTAATTCCAACGTTCATTTACAGTGATGTCTCTGCCGTTCATGACACATAATGTGAACTAATTCACGTTCAAGTTCTTTATTAAAAAATGTGTTGCATTCAGTTCAACGTTCACGAAAAAATGAGCGTGTTCAATGAACACGTTCTTTTGAACTCGTTCACGCACAACACTGCTGGTATACACTGGCGGTATAATAGGTTCCAGTACTGTTGCATTCCCAGTAAGTTTTGATAGAATGTCAAAGAGGAATCTTGGATTACTCTTGTTACTCTCTATTAAAGACGAGAAATATTCCGATTTAGATTTTTAAGGGTGTGTTTGTATTCAGTTTGGGCAACTTCTAGTGTAGTGTGTTGCTATTTGCGCTCTATGTTTTGTGCAGTTTGTTTTAGACCATGTGTATGAGCATCATACCAAGGTGCCAGCCTTTTATCCCTAATGATTCTGGTTTTAACTGGTGCTACATTGTCTAAGGTTGTTTGTGGCACAAGCTCTAACCATTGGGATGCCTGTTCAAGTTGTTCAGGCTCTACTGTTGACAAGGTCATTAGTTCTGGGAGGTTATTGATGAAAACAGCTACAGTAGCAGAAGTACATTTAGATTTAGGATGATGCACTGAACAAATCTTACTGTTTAAACACAGATCACATAGCAGGAGAGAGTGATCTGAGATTAAGTCACTTTGTAGTATAACAGCAAGCTTATCAATATCGATGCCAAGTGTTAGTATTAAATCTAAGGTATGAGATTTACTGAAGTGAGTAGGACCTATTACATTCTGGGTGATAAGTCAAATGCAATTTTAAGAGGATCATGCTTGTTTTCATAATGAATATTAAAGTCTCCAACAATTAAAGCCTTATCAATTGATAGTACTAGTTTAAAGAAAAAGTCTGCAAACTCTTGAAGAAACTCAGAATAAGGACCAGGGGACCCATAAATTGTAATGAGATTGAATTGAATACCTACAAGGCAGGTTTTTTATTCAATGAAAATTAATTACATCAGTTACAAGTAATTCAAAGGAATTAGGCATCTAAGTTGTTTTTATGTTAAGGTCTATACATTTGTCATGTATTGTAGCTACACCTCTTCCACGACCATTAGGATGGGGTTTATTTATATAACTATATCCAGGAGGAGCTGGTTCATTTAAACCGAGGGACTCATTAGGTCTCATACAGGTTTCAGTAAGACAAAGTACACTAAGACCATTATCTGTGATCATTTCATTCACAATTAAGGTTTTAGAGTGATCTAGTGTTTAGTAGTTCTAACTTTTCTTTGACCTTATTATTGTTTTTATCAGGATCATTTGAGTTAATGATAATTAGGTTGTTTAAACAAACTTCATGAGAGCAGTTCGGTTTATTGACAGCACAAGGAACAGACACGGTTCCAACAGTTTGAGCCCTGAGTAATTTATAGTCATTTATAGTTATTATGAGATTAAAATTATCAATTAAAACAAACTTACGTGAACAGCAAGTCTCCTGTAGCCAGCTCTGCAGACTCGAGGTGCGACTTAAGCGTCCCATTCCTCATCCCAGACTCGGAATGGGTCCAGAGATGAAAATACATTTCCACAGGACTCAAGAAAAATAAAAATGTAATTCAAATCCCATTGCAGGACCTCTGACCACAAACACTATTACATCCAGTGTGAATAATCACATCCTGGAAGGAGTGTATTTCTCCAGAAAAAAGGGAAGTTGTAGATGAATGTCTGCAACTTTGGCTCCCGAAAACGAGTGGACCACAGCAGAACTTCTCCTAATATTCCTCAGTATGGAGTCTCCCACAATCAAT
The DNA here is from genome assembly GCA_025084515.1 of Ancistrus triradiatus. Classification (NCBI taxonomy): domain Eukaryota; kingdom Metazoa; phylum Chordata; class Actinopteri; order Siluriformes; family Loricariidae; genus Ancistrus; species Ancistrus triradiatus. The sequence goes on from JAJAGP010002078.1 coordinate 26,364, forward strand.
CTTGCTGGTGGAGGATGAGTTCACATGGTGTGGAACAGCTTACCAGTTTCAGACACGCACCCAGTTGTGACTATGGTTTAGCGGCCTGCACAGTTTCTGGTCATGGAGCAGTGGTATCCAAAGGAGCTACAACAGCTGTAACTTTGACCATTGCTAATGAAGAGTTAATTATGTCTTCGTCCTGCTTAATTTGGTGTTGTAAAGATTTTCTCATAGAGACGGGCCCAGCTGAGGTAGCCAGTTGGAGAAGAAAGTGGGGACATATTAGCTCTCAGTTAACAAAAGATGGGCTAGATGGAAATTAGAGTGGAAGGACAGAGGATTTTATATTAATCTAGGTTTAAACTGAGTTGCTGCGATTGTTTAATAGTCGTCAGCAACCGAATTTCACGTGCCAAGACACACACCGTGCCTGTATGCCAAACTCAGTGGTGGCTAGTGCAAGTGGAACTAAATAAAAAAAATGATTCAATTTGAATTTAGTTCAAATTTAGAAAAAAAAATATGAAGAGTTATTCAACTGGCTGCTAGTTTCTACAAACAACAACCGCACGTTACAACAGGAACTGATGTCACAATTAGCCATTAGCCTCCAACAATATCACAGCATATAGATTTGTATGTTAGTTGAAGTTCTCATTTTGGCCTTGCTCAAGACCCAACAGTGGCAACTTGGCAGAGGTGGGATTTGAACCCTGGACCTTCTGGTGCATAGTCCAGTACCTTACCCACTAGGCTAACACAGTTCGATAAACCCATCATAAGTTGAATGTGTCATAAATTAGGAGTTTAATATATAGGTTATTATACATAGTCACATGCCTTAAAAATTGCTTAAAACAATTACATTAAGTTGGGAAAAATAATTAACGCAAATCCTATTTAAAAATAGTGTTGAATATCTTATGTAATATGCTTATTAATATTATGTTTATGCTGAATAAAAAACAAAATTGGTAGTACTTTGGTGGACTGGGGGCATTGCTGCTCAGCTCAATGAGCTTGCTGCTGCCTAGATGACCAGCAACTGTTGGAGAATATTCTACTGCATGTCACTTGTCTGGGGGAAAAATTCAAAATTCAGAATACAGTTTCTGCTAAATGTTTACTTGTGTATTATCAGATTTCCATCTTAAAGTAAAAAAAAATGTAAATCAAACAATCGTAATCCGAGGAGCACCTGTAAACCTAAGCAAACTCCAAACTATTAAAGTGAGCCATTTTCTCTATACCTTTCTCATTTCTCTGAATACAGTCTAACATGCTCCTACTTAACCCCACCCACTGTCACCTGTAACCTCAATACCTACTGCCTGTAGAATAACCACACCCGAAAGGACAAGACAGAAACAGGTGTGAGGGGCAAAGGTCACGCGTATACACACACACACATACACACACACACACACACACACACACACACACACGAGATGAAGCGGACAAACAAAGCAATGTACAATAATCATGGAGCCTTAAAATTGAGCCATGAATTCAAATAATATTCTAAACACTTTCACCAACAATTCACCAACAAAATGAAAGGTAAAGACATAACAGTACAACATTTTATGAATTTAATCGATACAAAATATCAGACATTTCAGTTACTCTAGAAAGTACTTTTCTTTTGGTCAATAAGTTACTTAAGTAAATGTAGGTAGGTTAATGTAGTGTGTACCCACCTGAGTCTACCACACTCACTCTCTGACAAGCTGTATGTGAACTTTTTTGTCCTAATATGATACTGGTGGAAAGGTTTGATACACTTAATTAACTCTGGTTCATCATACCACTGCAGTTGCTTTATTGGACAGTTGTGAAGACTTCTGACACACTTTATAGCCATTTGCACTTTTGGTTATAATGAAGAATTTCACATGAGCACTCAGAGTTCTACCTTTCCAAAAACTGCTGCAGTGATAAACCGTTACAACCAAAGTGTTGTTTTATGGTCAGAAAGAGACTGTAACTTATGGTATATGGTACTATATGGTATAACTATCTCTCACTCACTTGTATATTTTTGTTTTTTGTTCCTTATCTTCTTTGATTTCTCCCAACACCAACTGAAATATGATCTCTCTCTCTCTCTCTCTCTCTCTCTCTCTCTCTCTCTCACACACACAGACACACACACACACTCATACATATACACACTCACTTGCATATGTGTACGTGTACGTGTCAGTGTCTACCACATAACAGCATTTCAGGATTTTTTCTTGTTTTTTTCCCTCCAATATATCCCAACTCTAATGTGAAATATGATCTCTCTCCCTCTCTCTCTGTTTTGTTCCCACACAGATGCCATGTTGATGTCACCCCCCACCCCACCAACAGCATCTTCTGAAATGAAATGTGTCTGTGTGTCTGCCTCCCACAGTCAGTCACACATTTTCCAGGGTTTCCTCCAGCAGCAGGTTTTTAAAGAGTATCTTCTCACTCAAACCTACCCACCCACACAGACACACAAAGTACAGAGTCAGTCTCTCTCTCTCCCTCAGTCACACACACACACACACACACACACACACACACACACACACACACACACACACACACACACACACACAGAAATTCACTACATTTTCATTATTTTTCCATGTTTCTGTCTCTCACACCTCTCAGTCCAGGTGATCAGTTTATTTCAAATGTTGATATAGCTCTTAATATTGCACTATATTATATGTTGCCCCCCCCCCCCCCCAGCAATATTTCCACAAAGCATTGTCTGCAATCTGTAACAGTGTAAGGATTGTACATAGCACCATCTCCACCACTAGGAGGCAACGACAGTGCATGCTTCTCTTCTAATACTCCGGCTGAAGAAACAAAGCTCACAGTGCAGGCTGGACTGCCATCAGCTCGAATCTACATTTCTCAGCGTGTGCTGGGACTAAAAAGTGGCAGATTGTATACACCTTGAAGACATGTTATTTAATTGATGTGGCAAAACTGGCCCAGTGTGAGTGTGTAAGACCAGTTTCGACATAACCATGTGCTTGCAGTGAAATGGCAACTGCAGCTGATATGATGTTGATATGATTCTCCATTACCACCATGTAGATTCACTTTGTAGTTGTACAGTTACAGACTGTGGTTCATCTGTTCTACATATGAGCAAAGTACAGTAGTGTGAAAAAGTGTTTGCCCCCTTCCTGATTTCCTATTTTTTTTGTACGTTTGTCACACAAGTGTTTCGGAACATCAAATCAATTTAGATATTAGTCAAAGACAACACAAGCAAACACAAAATGCAGTTTTTAAATGAAGGTGTTTATTATTAAGGGATAAAAAATCCAAACATACATGGCCCTGTGTGAAGTGATTGTGCCCCCCACCTGTTAAAATATGGTTTATCACACATGAGTTCAGTGCTTCTAGCCACACCCAAGCCTGATTATTGCCACACCTGTTCTCAATCAGGACATCACTTAAATAGGGACCTGCCTGACAAAAGTGAAGTTACACCAAAAAGATCCTTAAAAAGCTACCATAATGCTGAAGATACAAAAAGAAATTCAGGAAACAATTGACAAAGAAAGTAACTGAGATCGATCAGTTCTGGAAAAAGGGTTGTATAAAGCCATTTCTAAAGCTTGGGACTCCAGCGAAACCACCAGTGAGGAGCCATTATCCCAAAAAAAATGGTGAAGACATGGGTACAGTGGGTGAACGGACTGCAGCGATGGTGACTCATCCAAGAGGTCACACAAAAAACCCCAGAAAACAAAACATCAAAAGAACTGCGCAGGCCTCACTTACCTCAGTTAAGGTCAGTGTTCATGAATCCACCATAAGAAAGAGAGTGGCAAAAAATGGGTCTGCATGGCAGAGTTCTAAGACGAAAACCGCCCCAAAGCACAAAGAAAATTAAAGCTCGTCTCAATTTTTTTTCCAGAACACATTCTTGATGATCCCCAAGACTTTTGGGGAAAAAACATTCTGTGGACTGATAAGACACAAATTGTTGATTTCTTTGGAAGGGTGTGTGCTGGTGATAAATGACCTATAATTCTGCTATCTACCAAAAAATTATGAATTTCTGGCCATCTGTTCGTGACCTCAAGCTGAAACAAACTTGGGTTCTGCAGCAGGACAATTATCCAAAACACAGCAGCAAGTCCACCTCTGAATGGCTGAAGAAAAACAAAATGAAGACTTTGGAGTGGTCTAGTCAAAGTCCTGACCTAAATCCTATTGAGATGCTGTGGCATGACCTTAAAAAGGCCGTTCATGCTAGAAAGCCCTCCAATGTGGCTGAATTACAACAATTCTGCAAATATGAGTGGCCAAAATTCCTCCACAACACTGTAAAAGACTCATTGCAAGTTATCGCAAACGCTTGGTTGCAGTTGTTGCTGCTAAGGGTGGCCCAACCAGTTATTAGGTTTAGGGGGCAATCAGTTTTTCACACAGGGTCATGTAGGCATTTTGTGTTTACTTGTGTTGTCTTGGACTAATATTTAAATTAGTTTGATGTTCCGAAACACTTAAATGTGACAAACATGCAAAAAAAACAGGAAATCAGGAAGGTGGCAAACACTTTTTCACATCATTGTACATAGATAATCCAGTGTGTATTATTAGAACTAAAGTGCATCTATAAGGTACGTGGAACTGATAATGCACAACAAATGTAGAAACAAGGCCATGTACCCAAAAAAAGTGATTGATGAGTATTATATACAGTGGTGGGCTTGGGAATCCGAAAAAGAAAAAGACTGTGAACCTTTACAATTTTCTATATTTCTGCATAAAATATGACCTAAAATATCAACAGATTTTCACACAAGTCCTAAAAGTAGATAAAGAGGGACCCAGTTAAACAAATGACACAAAATCTTATTATACTTGGTCATTTGGTTATTTTTTTGAGGAAATGATGATCCAATATTACATATTAGTGAGTGGGCAAAAAAGTATGTAACTTTGTGAACCTTTTGGCTTTCAGAAACTCGTGTCTGGACCCCCTGTGGCAGGCAATAACTGCACCAACTAACCATTTCCTGTAACCTGTTGATCAGTGCTGGGCCACACGCGGCTTGAGGGAGGTAAGTTTAGGCCCATTACTCCTCCGTAAGAACATCTTTCAGCTCTGGCATGTTGGTGGGTTTCCTCACATTAGCTCTCACTTCAGATCCTCGACAACATTTCGATCCTGGATTAAGGTGCGGGACTTTGACGTGTCTCGCTCTCCTTCCTTCTCTCCTTCTTCTCGCGCTTCTTTCTCTTGCTCTTCTCCTTCTTCTTTCCTTTTTCCTCCTTCTTTCTCCTTATCCCTCATCTCCTGCTCTCTTCTCTTCTCCGCCGCTCCGTTTTTTTCTCTTCTTCCTTTCGCGTCTCAGCTTGCTCTTCTGTCTCCCCTTCCCCCTCTTCTCTCTACTTCTCCTGCGCTATCGCCCTCTTTTATCCTTCCGCGTTTCTCCGCCCTGGTTGCGTGCTTGCACCCGCTCTTCTTTGCCCCTTTCCCCTCTTTTCTGCTCCTTCGCCGACGATTCTCCCTCTGCTTCTCGCCTTTCGCCTGTCTTTTGTCCGCGTCTGCTCTTCTTCTGTCGGTGTGATCGGTCCTAACTACCCTGCCCCTTTGCTGTTAGAGTTCACAGTAGGTTTCTGCCTTTCTAGGATTGGGTAGGAGACTACTCTCAGTCCTTTCGCCTCGCCGAGGTCTCCTTTACCACTCATGCTCTACTTCTGCTCTTCGGGCCTGCTCTCGAAAGTGCCGTGTGAGTGAAGCTTCCCGGCCCTCCCGTCTCTCTTTGTCTCCTCCTTTACCTCAGAATATCTCCCACGCCTCCTTTCTGGTCCCCATGGACCTACATCCTCAGCTAGCTTGGATCCCGTGCCCTTTTTGTTATCTCGATTGTAGGTCAGATCTTTATCGGTCTGACCTTATCTATCCTCTCGCTACTCATGCGCCGCGGACTTTCCAGCCCTTTCTTCTCCTCTTTTCTCTCTCTCACGTGTCCCCGCGGAGATATTGATGCGGTCCCTCAGCGGCGACGGCCGGAGCGTCTTCCTTGTCGCTCCAGATCATTTTGCGGTATCAAGTTAGAACGGAGAGCTCTCAACTATTGTGGCTTGCTTTCTCCGCTTACGCTCTCTGATGATACGTGTTACAGTGTAGTGATGTATCAGAGTCGTCTCTCGCGGCCTCTCCAGGCTCCCTTGCTTTGTCTTATGCAATGAAGTTTAGCTACACTCACTGTCTTAGTACCGCCGCACCGCGCTGTCGCACTAGAACACCCCGTTCGGTGCTTCAGGTCATGCGCTCTGTGACGTGTGACCGTGACATTCTGTTGGCTCCGGCTGCGTTGTACTTGTGAGCAGCGTCCCTGCAACCGTGCTGAAAAGCCAGTGTCTCGAGAGATTTCTTTTTTAGAATGATTGTGTGGCTTAGGGTTGCTGCCTTGCTGCATCAACCCACATTCTTTTTGAGCTTCAGTTCAGTGCACAGATGGTCTGCCTTTCATTTTAGAATCTTCTTTCCCGTCTCCTTAGGTGTTTTTTTTTTTCAGGCCATGGAAGGAGTCGTTGTTTGGCCATCGAGGATATCGCGAATCGCAGTCAACTAGTGCCGTGATCCTGGTGGCCCCGCCCTATATGATCTGCCAGGTTCAAACCATGGGCCCAACCGGCATTAATCTACGCCACGACACCCTATGGTTTCAAACGAGTAAAAGGCGGAAAACGAATTGTTGTCTAACTCCGCTATAAGACGCTTTCACCACTACGACCTCACTTGTTTTTTTTACAATATGGCGAAAAGCGAGTGTTATTTGTTTAGAGGTGTCTCATGCATTCTCACCAGCAACAAAGCGAAAGGGCTTCATCTTTCAAAGTAAGAGTCCAGTGTTTGGGAGTCGGTACCCAAACATGCAGAGTGCTTCTTTGGAGGACACAAAACTTGGCAGGAGGCGATAGGAAGCAAATGTTTTGGTTTTGCACCTGGGCTCGCTCCTCCTAGCGGAAGAGGATCTCCTCGGTCCCTGAGCGGTCATTGAGGAGCTGAATTCCGTCCCTGGCCGAGCGTGCTGCGTGACTACGAGTGCCTTTGCTCCTGTGGGCCTTGAGCGGACGACGCCGTGATGGGTGGGTCCTATGTATGTAGTAGACGCGAGGACATGTGTTGGAGCTACTACGTATCCGAGGCTAAAACTCTGTGAACGTTCGGATGCCATGCCGTTGTTGCATTTTGTTATGGCTATTCAGCACGGGACCGGCAACACCGCAGAACGCTCTGGAACTTGGGACGAGTCTACGGTCCAGCCGTTGCGAGAGGCAAAGCAAGGGACGGCACCACCACGGGAAGTAGATGCGGGATGTGCGGTCCTCTGATCGACAGAGCTCCAGGGGAAGTGTGTCGTGCTAAGAGAAGCCAGTGTGGGGGACTCATTAACATTACCAATGTGGAGAGGAAAGGCCCTGCAGTTGCTCTCTTCAGTTGCTTAGAAGTTACCCTGGGGTACTTTGTGACCTCGCCAACTGTTACACGCCTTGCTCTTGGAGTGATCTTTTTTGGTCGACCAATCCTGGGGAGGGTAACAATGGTCTTGAATTTCCTCCATTTGTACACAATCTGTCTGAGTGTGGATTGGTGGAGTCCAAACTCTTTAGAGATGGTTTTGTAACCTTTTCCAGTCTGGTGAGTATCAACAACTCTTCCGAAATCTCCTTTATTTGTACTGTGATACACTTACACAAACATGTGCTGTGAAGAGCAGACTTTGATAGATCCCTGTTCTTTAAATAAAACAGAGTGCCCACTCACACCTGATTGTCATTCGATTGATTGAAAACACCTGACTGTAATTTCCCTTCATATTAACTGATAATTCTAGAGGTTCACATACTTTTTCCACTCACTAATGTGTAATATTTGATCATTTTGCTCAGTAAATAAATGACCAAGTATAATATTTTTGTCTCATTTGTTTAACTGGGTTCTCTTCATCTACTTTTAGGACTTGTGTGAAAATCTGATGAGGTTTTAGGTCATATTTATGCAGAAATATAGAACATTCTAAAGGGTTCACAAACTTTCAAGCACCACTGTATATCCATATTATCAACTGTATATATTTTCTGAAATTTGAATTTTATTTTATTTTTTCTTGGGCATGGATTAAGCAGTTTACCAATATTTTTAGTCTTGCATTAGGATTAATCTTCATGTCTGTTTTGCAAGAATATGGCTCTTAAAAGTCCTGGCCACATGCCCTATATCAACCACAGCTATGGCAATTGTGTGTATAATCTGTGATTCAAAGGAATATACTGATCAGTGAATTACAATGAGATCTCTCTGTTGGCAAACAAATGATTACATGGATTAGTCCTTTCAAATTAGCTGAATCACCTCTTTGTGCACATGCCAGGCTCTGATTATGAGGATGTTGTGATATAGCAAGATTACTGTGTTTGTAACAGCAAAATGGGCTCCTAGAGACAGATATTTTTCATTTGCTTACTTCCTAAGTTTCAAGTCAGCAATAAAAATTCACAGATCCTGTCTCATCTCGTTTTTGATGCAATTTCATTAAAGGTGTTTATTTGTGTTCCAGTCAGTTGGTCGACTCAAGTCTGGTCTTCAACTTGTCAAGGCCCATGTCATAACTTCCTAAGATTGTAATTTAAACCTTTTTGTGAGAAGCTGTCACTTTGTCATTTTGCCAAATGCTGAAAAATAAATAAATAAATAAATAAATAAATAAATAAATAAATAAAATGTGTTTGAATATATAGATAACATATAGTTAAACTTTGTTTTGAGCTGTGTTTGTTAACGCGATGCTGTTGTGAAATCATTTTGAAATCTCAAGAAAACAATGCTTTTACCAGATTTGTATTTCTATATATCTTGATAGCTTATAGGTATCTTTTGAAAGCTACTTTTCAACAACTAGGTGTTAAGATGACCAGGTTATATCTGGTTGTTTTAATGTGTAACACTAGCCCGAGAGAGCATAAGCAGAGCATTAGCTTTAAACATGCACTTTATTTAATAGAGCAGAGGTACCAGAGAACATCAGGCAAGATCAAAAAGAGTTCAGTGAGGGATACTACACAGCCCACACCAGCCAGGGGGTGGAGGATGGCTATGCTGCTGCAACAAGACGTTGACATGGTGTGACCCTTAGGTAGGAAGGTAGGAAGGCATGGAAATCTCTGCTGAGGACAGGGTCTAGGATGTCCTTTGCCAATACCCAAGATCATTCCTTTGGGCCATATCCCTCTCAGACGGTACTGTAGACAGGAACCCCAATTATCCAGAAGATGACAGACAGCATGAGCAGAGGTGTAATCTACTACAGGAAATCTGGTGTTTTGTTGGCGGACAAATACATGTCCAGTGGTCTTAGCATGCCACATTAATAAAGTGACATGAAAAGCAGAAGACAGACATAAATTAATTAGCAACTGACATTTGATGATGCTTCATCTTCCCAGGTGCCCCTGAAATCCACACATGATCCCCAGGCTGGTAGTTGGGAGTTGGTTTGAGGCAGCAATCACATTTACAGCATTTAGCAGACGCCCTTATCCAGAGCGACTTACAATTGGTACAGACATACAATCCAAGCAATGATGGGTTAAGGGCCTTGCTCAAGGATCCAACAGTGGCAGCTTGGCAGAGGTGGGATATGAACCCTGGACCTTCTGGTCCATAATCCAGTACCTTACCCGCTAGGCTACCACAGTCCCACAATCACCGTGAGCTTTTTGTCTACAGAAGGCCTGGTCCATGTGCAGATGTGCCTGTTGCCACAGAGATTAATTTAGCCAAAACCACTAATACACTGCTGGGGCATCAGAGGGTGAAGCATCCCAGACGATCCCAAAGGGTGGTTGATAGCTGAGTTCACATTGATAGTGGGTGAGCCCTCTGTTGAAGAGTTTTGGGCTTGGGCTTGGGAGAGTTTTGGGCTTTTCATCCCATAGCAGGAACTGGGACTAATCGACTTGGTTAGGCTGGCAATACACTGTGGTGAGGCTGATGGAACTTCTCCATAAATTGAGAACCACAGTCATAAAAGATGTTATGAAGAATGCCAAATTGTTGTACACCTGTAGAATGAAAATGTCTGGTGTCTTGAAAACAGTGTGAAGATGAGTAATGAGGATTAACTTCACTAGACATGAAAATCTGTTGATGATTGTAAGTATCATGATGAAACTCCATTTGGGAGATTGGTGACAAAATCTATTGCGACATGGGACCACTGGCAATCTGGAATGGGCAGAGGGATGACTTGTCTGAATGGAGGGTGCACAGACATTTATTTTTGGCCAAGAAGGAGCCAGACAAGATGAAACAGTGAACATTTGTATTCACTGACTCCCACCAGTAGCTTCTGGAAATTAACTGGTGCATGTCACTGCAAGATGCACAAAACACAGCAAGGCATGAGTCCATGGGATGATGTGACTGTGGAAACACGTTGTCACATTCCAGCCAGAAGGTCAGGGATGGCATGAATATTGCAGTTGGTAGGCAGCATGGGGTCAGGAGTACAGTCAGAATCCTTTTTATGAGAGTGAATGCAAGAGAGAGCATCCACTGTAAGATTCTTGGAGCCAGGGTGATACAAAACAGAGAAGTGAAAGCTGACAAAAAAGAGGGAACAGTGTGTTTGATGACAGGGATTCAAGTGCTTGAACAAATATATTCTTGTGGTCCATATATTGCATGCAATGAAAGGATTCCCGGCACCCTCTAATGGTCAGAGTCTTTATTTTTCCAAGGCCAGATTAATAGCTAATAGTTCCTGATCACTCACATCAAAAATTTGTTCACTTGTGCTAAGGTTATGTGTAAAAAAGGCAAGTTGATAGAGTTTGGGAGGATTGCTCTGATGCTTTAGAAGTATCAACCTCCACAATGAAATGTATATGGGGAACTGGGTCAACCAGCACAGGAGCATGGGTGATGGTGTCCTTGAGGGTTTGGAATGTGGAATCAGAGAATGCTTGGTGTACCAGTATCTGGATCCTAATTGCTTCAAAACTGTGGGGACAAAGGGAAGTCAGTAGGCATGTTATAATCTATACAAGGGCAAATTAAGGAGTCATACTTCAGGAAGAACAAAAATTCAGGAGAGATTGGGGCATAGAGCTTTGTCCTCAGTGGGTGACAGCAGATAAACCTGTGCTTTGGGTAGCACAACTCCATGGACCAGATCACTAACACAGTTATACAGTATGTGCAGTGTGAAGGGAGTTCAGAGTTAAGATCGGACACTGGAAAAAGCACTGGAGTGGCAGTGGGCATACAGAACATAAAGATACAAGCACATCTATATGAAAAAGCTCAGTGCTGTTCTAATCACAATAGGAAATACAATGCACTGTCACGTAAAAGACAGTTTCTAATTCCATAAATGGTAAACGTAGAAGGAAAGAGTGAAAAAGAAAGAGAGGCGAGGAGAGGCTGATTGAATGATTGCACTGCACCCTATAGCAGCTCTATAATGAGATCAATCAATATGTGGCAGTCATTGATGATATTAAATAAATGAATGTGTTGGAAACAGTGCAGTATACTGATTATTTAGTCAGTGAACTACACACTACAGTGGGCAGGTAGCATCGCCGCCTCACAGCAAGAACGTCATGGGTTCAATCCCAGGGTGGAGTGACCTGGGTCCTTTCTGTGTGGAGTCCTCCCCATGTCTGTGTGGGTTTATTCCAGGTACTCCGGTTTCCTCCCACAATCCAAAGACATGCATGTTAGATTAATTGATTACGCTAAATTGACATTGACTTGAGTTTATATACATGTGACTTGTCTTGAGAAACCTTGTGCGTAGATGTGACCTTGTGTGTGTCGCTGAACATGGCAACTGATGCTGATGGCGACGTTAAATAAATCAGACAAACAAACAAACACACTACAGTATCCCATATAGCACTGCTAAGTAAGCTACAATATATAAAGTACAGGTTGTATTCAAATTATGATGGGTATATGCTCTGACAAATCTATCGTAAGTTGAATTTATCATAAATCAAGGAGTTTAATATATACTGTATATATCATAGCGTAGCATACCTTATACATGCTTAATATTGTACATGACCACAACCATGGCTTTTCCTCACTACATTTCCCAGCACTCATCACTCCTACCACGTAACTCCCTATGTCACATCCTGCCAAATCTAGCAAAGGAGAGTATCGTAGTGCGTAGCATACCTTAAACATGCTTAACACACTTAAATGAAAAGACAGTTGGGCAAAATCATTAACATTAAAGCTTATGTTATATTATAAAAGAGTTAGTTCCAACACCGCAATCTGATTGGCTGAGAGACTTTCTCGCCGTGATATTACTGCCCGATAATGGCACTCTGACTGATTCTCTATAAGTATTATTCCACGGCATACACACATAACCTAGCAACGACGCTGGCGCCCACCTTAACAGGGCAGCCAAGTTATAATGACAAAGTAAAACACTGCCAAAATAAAAGCTATAATTAGTTAATAAAATATATTGGTTTTGAAAAAATTAAATATGGAAGATGAAGCTATTAATGACCAATTTGAGCCAAAGATTTGTCACCTTAAGGCTTTTGAAACGGTGAAAAACTCAAACAAAGTCAGTACTTCAAATAAAACGTCTCAGGCTCTTAATGGATTCACAGCTCAGATAAAGAGCAATGACACTGAAGACCAGTTTTTACTACCATCAACACAAATGAACTGAACTCAGCTTCATCACTCACAAAGACGTTGCTTGCTGGTGTTAAACTGAGTTTTCATTAAACACCATCCAGGGCTGATCAGAGGTTCATTCATTTACATTTCCATTTACAGCATTTAGCAGATGCCCTTATCCAGAGTACAATTGATCCAATCTTACAATCCATGCAATTGTGGGTTAAGAGCCTTGCTCAAGGACCCATCAGTGACAGAGGCAGGATTTGAACCCTGGACCTTCTGGTCCAAAGTCCAGTACCTTAACCGCTAGGCTACCACAGTCCCCATTCATCTGACAGGTATGTTATGTGTTAAGTCCAGTTCTTAACCCAGCGAAGCTGCTGGTACTCTATGACTCTTCCGTTACATTTCTGACTGATAACATCAACAATTAAGAATTTTATCTTCCAAATTTATAATCACTAATCAAACGGGAACCTAGACTTTTGTTAAAACACAGGGATCTCGCTTTTTTGCTTCAGTTGTTAGAAGTGTGTCTTAGTAACAGCCTGTCTTATAAATCAGACCCATTTTATTTGCTGAATGTAAATAAGCTTTCTTTTGAATAAATTAAAACTTACCTATTGATTTATTTGTGTTTATTGTTCCTTGACTGTTATGACTGAAGGAATTAGCGGCGGGGTGCCTGAATGGAATGGAACTATTTTACTTTGAAGATTGATAAAAAAATAGTTTTTTCCCTCCTCTATCATAAAATTGAACAATAAATGGCGATAATGGAACTGTGGCATAATCGCAATAACACCGTCGAGGTCGTGCTTTAACATTATATATTGGCACAGGTGTTCTGATCTTTGGCACTCGGCCTGCCATTTCTAAAATTTAGAATGGCTTATTTCATAAAAATTATCCCATAACGTTAGACTTCTGCTTTCGGAAGAGGTGCACAGAGCTCCTGCGTTTTGGCTGGAATACTCAAATCTGGACACAATATGTTTTTCTGTTGTCCCAGATGTCTCTTAGACTCATTAATCTTTTACTCAGTCTTGTTTTTGTCTATCACTCTGATGTTATATTAGCAAAAATGAGATGTTTCCATTACAATGACCAACCTGGCCATTGTTTGTTTAATTCAGAACATGCATTGTGTCTTTCCAACTAAATAAACCCTGTCTGGTTATCAATGGCATATCAAGAAACTGTCTCCATGTTATTAAAATTTATATTTTGAACAATTAAGTTTGTGAAGGAAGAAACTGCTTGTTGTATTATCAAAACAGTTTACTTAATTTCCTAGAGTTATTTAATAATCATTACTAACTAAAATGTGACATTTGTATTACTTGTAGTTTTCTGCAAGTATATGAATCATTTTTTTTCTGGTTACATTTTTTTGTGCCAAATGCAAGAATTTTCATATAATTGTCATGAATATTTGTAAAGCTCTGAGCTGGATGAAGCACAACATAGGGCAAGCAGTGACACACAGCTTCACCAATAAATCTATAACATGCTCAGACCATGGTAAAGAGTGCAAATATTCCACAAACATCCAGGCATTGTAGGGCATTAGCTGTAATTATGGAAATAGAGTGGGGCAAAAAGTATTTAGTCAGCCACTGGCACCTGTTTGACCTCGTTATCTGTATAAAAGACACCTGTCCACAGCCTTAAACAGTCTCCAAACTCAACCATGGCCAAGACCAAAGATCTGTTGAAAGACACCAGGAAGAAAATTGTAGACCTGCAGCAGGCTGGGAAGAGTGAATCTACAATAGGCAAGCAGGTTGGTGTGAATAAATCAACTGTGGGAGCAATTGTAAGACATACAAGACCATTGATAATCTCCCTCGATCTGGGGCCCCACACAAGATCTCAAAATGATCATAAGAATGGTGAGCAAAAATCCCAGAACTACACGGAGGGACCTGATGAATGACCTGCAGAGAGCTGGGACCAAAGTAACAAGGCTACCATCAGTAACACACTACGCCGAGAGGGACTCAGATCCTGCAGTGCCAGGCATGTCCCCCTGCTTAAGCCAGTACTGAAGTTATATTATCTGAAGTTATACGTCCAGGCCTGTCTGAAGTTTGCCAGAGAGCATATGGATGATCCAAAAGAGGTGTCAAGCCAACTTCTCAAACTTTGTACAGACTTCTCGTGACTTGAAGTGAGACAATAATCTGCTCTGGAGTTTGTTTAACTGGATTCCACTCATTGAAACATTCGATGCTTTCCTTTAACTTTTATTCATCATTAGTAGTCAAGGTGAAAAATCTTTAAATAGAAAAAAAGGGGGGAAGAGAAAATCCATTAAATCTTAATCTAATTGCACTGCCCCAATAAATAAATATAAATAATTAACACCAACTACAAACGTGCCCAAGTTATTTAAATAGACATGTATATATTATACCAAACAAAGTTCATTTTCACAGAATTCAATTTGATAGAGTTCGTTGAAATACAGTTCATTAAGACAAAGTCTGTTGTTCATTTAGATGCTGATTAGCTTAGCCTCATGCCATGCTCCATCAGAGAAACAACTTCTAAGTTCTTTAAATAATGCGTCTTACCGGCTGACTCTCAAGATTGTGCTAAATGCAGTGGTTGTGTACAAATTGTATATTCCAACCGGCACGGAGAATGAAGTCCTAGCCACAGTTTGCCTCTTTTCCAATTTTCGCGCATTGAGTCACTTCTATGACTCCATGACTTTAGTTTCGTTCTTAGATTTATCATCTACGCCGCCTAAGGAGGTTGTGTCCCTTTTAGTCTTGGTCCTCCCAAGGTTTCTTCCTATAACACTCAGGGAGTTTTTCCTTGCCACTTTCGCCCTAGGCTTGCTCAATTTGGGATTGGACGTAGTTATTAGGAAATAATCTAAACTTGTAAAGTTGCTTTGAGACAATGCTCCACTGTAAAAAGCGCTATATAAATAGATCTGACATTGACATTGACTTCTTGTTCGCCTCCGATACAAAGCGCAGTTAAATTGGTTCCATCTAATTCACTTCCTCCTTTCCTTTCCGATTTTCTTTTCCCCCCATTTACTTATTTTCTAATTTGACTCTACACTTCCCACTCAATCTTCCATACACCGTGCAGGAAGATCACCAGTTTCAAAGGCAAACTCAGCCCTTCCAATCTGTCCTCCTCTTTCAGTGTGGAAAAATCCACTTGTTCTTCAACAGATAATAAAACAACCAGCCGCCGGACGTTCCTGTGAAGGATTGTAGCTTGGATCCTCTCCTTTTGACCTCTAGAGGTGGGACGACCTCCCTTTTCTCTCAGTATTTTGTGCACAGAAATGCTGTAGCTTGGGATGACTTTGACGTTTACATTTCTCAAAATGCCTTTATAGTCTGCTGAGCTGAGCATATCCCCTGTCGCAACATTTCTGTGTGCAGTATGCCACTTACTTCTCACCAATAAATTAGGGCCAGCAAGTTGACTCCAATGCTTCCAGAACTTGGTAACTTCAGTTTGCATTGCTTAGAGTCTTTTATAAGGGTAGCTGGTAAGATCAAAGGCTTTGATGTCCCCACTTTGAGAGGCTCGAATGAGTAGGAGAGTATTAGGTGTATCATGTAGGATACAATCTTCTCGACTTTGCATCCTAGCATCAATTGGTCACTTATTTGCAAGATTAGCTGCTACTTGAAGGGCAGTCTTAAACTCGCTATAACTTGGAGTGCTGGTTTATTACGTACAGCAGCTTCCGCAGCACCATTTCTGTGAGGTAAATCAGCTGGGTGAACTTTCCACATCCAGCATGTTCCATTTTCCGCTGCAGTCTCCTCCAAATCTGCCTTGTTCTGACTCTCCAAAAACCTGTATAATTCTTTCAGATTTTTACAGGTTTTGCGCCTATAAAATTGGTACCTGGGTCTGACCAGATTTTCCTTGAATGCCCTCTGATTGCTGTAAACCTTTGGTAAGTCATTAGGAACCCCCTGATGACACAGAATTTACCAGGTCTGCGTGAATGGCTCTACTAACCATGCAGCACAAGACAAGACCCCAAACTTTTAGCATTGCTCTTTTCTTTACAGCATATTTCACTTGATAGGGTCCAAAGAGATCTACTGTTGTAAACTCAAATGGTGCAGCTGACTCATTCCTTTCTAAGGGTAGATCACCCATCACTTGTTTGCATTTTTCAGCTCTTGCCTTCCTGCATAAAATGCAGCTATAAACAACTTTCTGGGCAATTCGCCTACCTCTTACGACTCAGGCCTTCCTTCTCATCTTAAGCAAAGTTCCAGCCACTCCATCATGACTTTCATTATGGGAGTCTCAAGCGAACAGTGTGGAAACCCATGAATCATAGGGCAGAATAGGGTCTTCCTTAAAATTCTGCACTCAGCCAACACAAACCAACAATCCAGATGATGGTTCTTTGTAGCCCACCAGTCTGTCTGTCATGGTACATGGGAATATTACATCCTCTTGTACAGCAAGGAAGACATCTCGGAAAGCATCTTGACACTCTCTTTTTGAAATGACTCCACCTGACAAAACTGTTTTCCATTTCTGTTCATCCAGATTCCGGATCTTTCCAATGAACATTTTTGCAACTGCTTTCATGAGTCGAATTGAGACACTGTAACGTATCATGTCCAGAAGACTTTGGATGGCTGGCCCTGCAGGCGGTCTCCTGTTGTCTAGTTCAACTTCATTCAAAAACTCCTGTTTTTTTCGCCTCAACTCTTGTTAATGCAACAAATGCCTTTTTCTGCAACCTATTAATACTGTCTGTAGCAGTAATTACGAAATCTTTTGCTGAGTTAATTGGCCACTCACTTACTGGTAAACTTAAAAATTTCGGTCCATTCTCATTCAAGTCCTGAGTCCTAGCTCCCCTGGCAACTGCATCAGCAATGTTTTGTGGGCCTGGAATCCACCAGCAGTCTTGGATTTTCGTGCTGCTTTGAATCTCCCCGATTCTATTGTCAACGAATGTTTGATAACCATAACATTCACGCTGTATAGCACCAAGAACTGTTTGGCTATCAACAAGATGAAACCACTTTTTAACTTGGGTCCGACTGTCCCTCTCAACATACATCTTCAAACGGGTGGCAAACACTGCTCCACACAAATCTGCTTTAACAGTTTCACCCTTGTGATCCAAGGGATTTAACTTGGCTTTAGACTCCACCAGTCTGATAACTGGACCCTGGCTTGAGTTCCATCTTAAGTACAGCACTGCTCCATAAGAATGCTAACTTCCATCAGAAAATGTAATGGCACATGGGTCTTCAACGAATTGTAGAGGCGTTAATGCTCTGGCAAAGTTGACTTTCCTATGTAGAGTATACTCTTCAAAGAACCTAATTGCGTCCTCTCTGAGGCTATCTGAAAGTGTTAAGTCCCATGTTTCTTTAACTGGACAAGCTGTGCTTTTTGCCTCTTGAAATGCCCTGTGCACCAAAATAGCTCCCTTTTGCTTAATGGGAGTTGCCAATCCAATTGGATCATACAGCTTGGAGACCTGGCTTAGTACGGGTAAGGGGATCTGATGTCTGAGCCTTAATTTGTTCCAATAGAAGATCCTGACCAAGCCGCATTTTCTTCTTTCTTTTGGAAAAGTTGAACCATAACATGCAGCTTTTCTTCCTCTATTATGTAACCCAGACTAAGAGCTTTATTGTCCTCATCCTGGATTTGATTGGTAAGACCATTATTTTTGCTTTGGCCTCTTCTTGTTTGCTATCACACTGCCTCCTCCCACTTTGCTGTGAAAAAACCTATGGCTTAAGCTCAAACCCTCCAGCCTTTAGTATTTTCTCCACATTTGCTGCTATGGGTTTGAGCTGATCAAAGTCATTATGAGAGGTAAGGATATCGTCAACATAACTATCATGTTGCAGTACCAGACGCTCCTCCTTGGGGTGAGCAAATGAAGGGAGATTAGCAGTTTCACGCATGCCAGTTGTGCAATACACCCATCTGGTTTATCGCCCATGTTGACCTTTGTAACTGCATATTCTCTCAACTCTTCATCTTCAGAATCTTGCCATAAAAATCTATGCAGGTGTACTTCTCTTTCTTCCAACCAAACTGAATTGTACACCTTTTTTATGTCACATTAAGCAGCATATGCACCATCCCTAAATCTGAGGTGAAAAGCACGAATTTGATTGAGGACATCTGGACCTTTCATTAATAGGTCATTCAAACTTACTCCCCTGAACCTTTGACTACTATTCCATATGAGTCTTACAAGAGTTGTAACAGAGTGAGGATTTGGGGCAATAAGATGACTCACATACCACACTGGCCCACTCCAGTTTGTGGTCATATTTCTAGATAGTTTGACTGCAGCTCCTCTGTCAACCATATCATGCACTTGGGCACTATAAGTGGTCTTCCATTCAGGTTCTTTAGCTAGCTGCCTTTCTGTTCTGAGAAACGTGGACTCAACCCCCTTTTTATTTTTTGGCAAGGAGATTGGATCTTCCAACCAGGGGTGCCTAGCATGCCAGTGAGGTTTCCCGCTGTGACCGTCTCCCGTGACATAAGTAAAACCACTTCTTATGACCTCAAGCTCTTTCTCTTCAGCAAGGGTCATTTCTTTACCACCTCACTGGCAATTCCCACAACGGCAGCCCCCACACTTAGGCTCACATGCAGCACCAACTGTCACATTTCCACCAACTCAAGAACTGCAGGTTTGTAGTCAAGGTGCTCGCCTTCCGGGAGATGATCCGTTTGGCTGCAAGAGAATGTTCACAGACTGTCTTAGTATGATCCTCATACTTTAGAGCAGCTGCTCTCATTGACCTGGCAAAATGTGTTTTGCTGTGGTGCCAGCTGGCCTTCTCTTTGACTTATGAGCAAATCTATCTCCTTAGGCCTTTGAAGTTCTTTTATCGATACATCTGGAAAGAATTTCTGCAGTTGTTTCGGTGTCGCTGTCTGCTGTCGACTTTTGCGATGTCCTCTAATCCATAACAAACAGTTTGATGTGCTTTGAGAATAATTTTAGGAGTTCTGACTAGGATTTGTAGAAGATATCGCTTTGTTACTACACGAATCTTCATTCCTCCAACTCCGTGAACGACCAATGTGATGCTCTCACTTCTAAGGTTCAGTTTACTTGCAGCCCTATGGGTTATATAGTTAATATCAGAAGCTAAGTCAATTAAAGTCCCAATCTTCTGTCCAGCATTAGCTGTGACCTCTAAAAGCATGGCCACTCTTGCAATCCATTTTCCTGCAGGAGGCTTTGTTTAACTTTTAAACTACTGAAGGCCCTGATGTAGTATTTGAGAATGCATTTCGACACTGCTCTGCAAGCTCTGATGACAGCTTAGCCATGAACTCTTCTTGTTCCTTTGTATATTTTCCTCTGCTTTTGTTTTCTTCCAAGCCAGGTCTATTCCTACTCCATCCTTCACCAGTTTTTCCTCTGTTTTTGTCAGCATAGAGACACAAATAAAAATGGTGCTTAGGAATATTCTCATTCTTACATTCATATTTCCTACACAGGTAAGAGGGTTTGCAATATGAATTGTCATCATGGACTTCCAAACACCTTTTACATGTGCCAAGTTTCTTCAAAGCTGTCTTTTTGTCTGATAAATTCAGCTCCCGGAACTGTTTACAAAAGTAGAGCTTCCTCTTATGCTTTCCATCACCACAAACTACACATTCTGTGTGGTAGTCTGACTAAGTAGACCGAGTTCTGGCATACTTAGATTTTTTCTTGACTTCTCTTCCACTTAACTCCATGTCCTTCAATTGCTCAAGCTGCTCATATATGACTCTTGCTCCTTCAAAAAGGTCAAAAAGTTGTCAAAACGATTGTTTGGTACGACAGCATTCCTCGAATCAGCACCATAGACCAGCCATTCTTTTTTGAGGAACTCTGGAAGCTTGCTTTCAATTGACTTTGTCACCAACGGATTTTAATAGCACCTGTGTCTCCAAGATCACTCAAATCTAAAAAAGCCTTTTCCACAGCTTGAATCAATTCCACTTTCTTCCATGAAGGAATTCCAATTCCTTCCATGGCTGATTATTTCAAACAAGCATTTTTTGTAATTCTTCTACTATTTCAATACCAATAGATGTTCGATTTCCATAACAGTTCTCTAGCACTCAAAAGATATCTTCAAAAGTGTTATAAGTAGTGAGATGCGAAGACTTTACTATTTTGCCCTCAAGACTATCCATTAATTGAATCTTTTTAACCTCTTTAGATCCTGTAGGCTCGCCTTGGCTCTGGAATGCTTCCCAGTCTTTCTTCCACCTATAAAACTCACGCTTGTTGCCAGTGAACTTGGAAAGGGATGTTGGTTTCAATTTGATAGTCGGTGTGGGATAGTTACAAGTGACTGATGTTTGTCAAAATACCTTATCTTCATCTGTCTTGGCTTGAATGAAGTTAGCTTTCCTCGAAACCAACTTGGGGATGTAGAGTTCAAGGTCTCTTAATTGGTTCTGAAGAGCTCCTTGACTACTTGTCGGAATCCATCATCTTCACTGACTGAACAGTTCCTTCACAATTTTTGTGAGTTCCTGCAGATGTTGGAGCATGAAGTCGTATACTTTCTGATTGCCACTAGGCTTCATTGCGGCAACATGCTCACACTCGATTTCAGCTGCTTGCAGTGCTGTGGACCATTCATTGGATCCAAATCTAGACCAGAAAGCTTCCAGAATTTGTTTTGCTGTTCTGACTTCTTCTCCCACATTCAACCCTGCTGACAAAGTCTAGTTTCCACATTATCATTTGCTTCTATGACTTTTTCACTTCGAAGTTTATCAAAACTGCTTTTAATTCTTCCTCAGATATATCTTTATAAGTCCTGTTAATACCGTTAACCAGTCTTGAGAACAGTGTTTTCACAGTTTTTCTCTCTGACTTGAGCTGCTCAACTGATCTCCCAAAAGTCTGCTCGACCATGTTAGACTTTCATCCACTTCAGTTTTCTTTTATCAAGCGGTTTTTCACTGTCAAGCCAACTTCTCAAACTTTGTACAGACTTCTTGTGATTGGAAGCGAGACAATAATCTGCTCTGGAGTTTCTTTAACTGGATTCAACTCATTGAAACATGATGCTTTCCTTTACCTTTTATTCATCATTAGTAGTCAAGGTTTTCCTTTGCACATTTTCCATAAGGTGAAAAACTTAAAAAAAAAATAATAATAATAAATAAATAAATAAATAAGGGGGGGGGGGGGATCCACTTTAAATCTTAATCCAATTGCACTGCCCCAATAAATAAATATGCATGATTAACACCAACTATAAACGTGCCCAAGTTATTTAAATAGACATGTATATATTATACCAAACAAAGTTCATTTTAACAAAATTCAATTTGATAGAGTTCGTTGAAATACAGTTCATTAAGACAAAGTTCATTGTTCATTTAGACGCCAATTAGCTTAGCGACATGCCAAGCTCAGTCATGGAAACAATTTCTAAGTCCTTTAAATACAGCATCTTATCGGCTGCCTCTCCAGATTTTGCAAAATTCAGTGAATCTGCACACAAATTGTATATTCCAACCGGCACGGAGAATGAAGTCCTATAGCCACAGTTTGCCTCCTTTCCAATTCTCGACGCGTTGAGTCACTTCTTGTTTGCCCCCAAAAACAATGTGCAGTTAAATTGGCTCCGTCTCATTCACTTCCTCCTTTCCTTTCCGCTTTCTTTTCTTTTTCCCCATTTACTTATTTTAATTTGACTCTACAAGAGGATTGGGAACCAATATCTTGTGGTCAGATAAAACCAAAATAGAAATTTTTGGTAAAAACTCAAACTTGTGTTTGGTGTTTGGAGGAAGAAGAATTCTGAGTCCGCATCCAAACAACACCCATACCTACTGTGAAGCATGGGGATGGAAACATCATATGCTTTGTGGCTGTTTTTTCACAAAGGGGACAGGACGACTGATCTGTGTGTTAAAGAAGAATGAACGGGGCCAGGTATCGTACATGTTTTTAAAGCCAAACGTCTCCTCCATCAGTGAGAGCATTGAAGAATGGATGTGGCTGGGCTTCCAGCATGACAATGATCCCAAACACACTGCTCGGGTAACAAAGGAGTGGCTCCGTAAAAATCATTTCAAGGTCCTGGAGTGGCCTAGCCAGTCTCCAGACCTCAACCCCATAGAAAATTTGTGGAGGCAGGTGAAAGTCCGTGTTGCCCCAAAGCATCACTGCTCTAGAGGAGATCTGCATGGAGGAATGAGTCAAAATACCAGCTACAGTGTGTGCCAACCTGGTGAAGACTTACAGGAAACGTTTGACCTCTGACATTGTTGGCAAGGTTATTTTATAAAGTATTGAGTTGAATTTTTGTTATTGACCAAATACTTATTTTCCACCATAATTTACAATTAAATTATATAAAAATCCTACAATGTGATTTTCTGGATTTTTTTACAGACCTCTCTCATCTTTCTAAGTAGGAGAACTTGCACAATCAGTGGCTGACTAACTACTTTTTTTGCCCCACTTTAAGATTTGCAGTAGAACAAGAGCATTAATAAAAACCTGTGATTTACGCTGTATGAGCGACACAGCGGTGTAAATGGTTAGTGCTGTCACCGTCCAGCTTCAGAGATCCCCGATTCAGTCCTGACCTTGGATGTGGTGTTTGTATGTGCTCCTCATGTCCACATGGATGTACTCTGGATAATCTGATGTCCTCCCACATTTCAAAGACATATGTTAGGTTCATTGATTGCTCTAAATTGCCCCAGTGTGAGTTTGTCTGATTAGTATCACTATAGTCTTGCTCTATTGATGGTGATGTTAGATAAATAAACAAACAAACAAGCATTTACACTGCAACTCGCACCACTTTAACTACTCATTTAAGCAGAGGTTTCTGTAGAACATGAAATGAAATTTAAACACTTACCCTCACTGTCCACCTTATAGTGGTTGTCTGCTTCACTGATGCTGTTATGAGTCTTCTCTGCTTTCTTGTTTGCTGATTTCACTGAAAATAAATTAAATTCATCACTGATTAGTGCAATACATTCAGTGCATGAAATGATGTCAGCCCCCTCTCAGGATGTAAATGTGCATTATTATTTCTGCTACAGTGCAATTTATGTGGAAATATTTATAGTTGATGAGTGAGAAAAGATGTGATCATGATTAATATGAGCTTATTTTAAGATAAAAGAGAGATGGCTGGTGTATAATTTTATTTTACTTTCAAAAGGCTGTCATGTTGGAGGATTTGTATTGTTACTCAGCTATTTCTAAACCGTTACAAAGAGTAAATTTAAATGCATGCCAATATTTGATTTATAGTAAATGGACAAGTGAGGACAGTTTGGCAACATGAACACCATGCTAGAAGAACATTCTTTTGCTGATCACAGAAAGAAAATGGTTGCAAAACCAGACACCAACAATATGATGTCACATTTCCAGGATCATTACTTAAGGTAATAATGCAGCCCATTTGACCATTAATCTAAATATACATCCATTCATACACCCATCTAGCCATCCAGCCATTTCCCTCACTTTCATTAATAAAAGCTAATGGAATATTACCAATGTTATCTGTAAAACAAAGTCTCAAGAAAGATGAACTGTTTTGCAGCATAGGGCACCATTGCAGGGCAAATGCACGCACACACCTAACACATCTAGATGACCTAACACATGGGAGGAAACCATAATAAGGAAGCACAGACAGACATTGGGAGAACATGCAAACTCTCCACATGCATTGGCCAGGACTCGAACCTGGGTCTCTGGACCTGTGAGGCAACAGCACATAACATAGAACTGGTTACAGTGATAAGGGATTTATAGTAAATTAAAGAAATAAATGTATATACCTTTGTATTTATCAATTTGATAACCACTGTGATAATATTACATCTGGTAATTACTGTAATTTACCATTTTATATAAGCACATGCTTACACATGCACATCTACCAAACCAAGACATCTACCCAACCAGACATTCATCAAGTCTTTCATCCATCCTTGCCATGCAACCAACTGCCTTAAGAATTTCCCTAAATGGCTGAACAGGGTCCACCTGTGTGCAGTTTGAGTGATCTCAAAATAAATACACCATGTTCTGGAAAGAACCAGAGTTTGAGAGCATACGTACACAAACATTATGAAGACCAAGGAGCTATTGGAACAGATTTATAGAAAGGTATCTTTCAGGTGTGGTTATGAAAAGATCCCATATTCGGAGCATTATACGAAACACAATGAAATCCATTATTACACACAGAAAGAATATGCCACATATGGACACCAAATCGAAAAGGGAATTCCCTCAGTATGATGACAAATATTTATGACAAAACCTCAATCCACCTGAGAATCTGTGGCAAGATTTGAAAATGGCTGATTGGAACATATGCTGAAACTTACTACTGAACTTGCAGAAAAAGTTGGTGTGTACAGTTGGCTTATTTTTTTATTTATCAACATTTTTGTCAAATTAAATTTGTGTGAAATTAAATACATTTGTTTCAGTCAAATGTTAAGCAACCCAGTTAAGTGCATTTTAATTCCAAGTTGTTAAACTACAAAATATGGAAAAGTTCAGTTGGGTTAATATCTGTGCAAGGTAATGTATTCAGACATTACAATGTATTCATACATTATATGATACATTTTAAAATAATGTTTTTATGGGTTTGTCTTGGCATATATTTTTCTAGTCACTTATTTTAGTCACTTTATTTTATTTTAAATAGATTATTTGTACCGCTGGACATTTTTGCATTATTTTATCTAACTATATAGCATGCTTTCACATAACTTGGAAGCACTATAAGAAGTGACAGCAACATATAATTCTGCTTCCCTCATCCTCTCGTGTGTTGTTATTCAGAAGAACAGATTCCCCACAGGTGGAGAACAGAAGCCAAAGTGCTTCCTTGGAAAGAGAACACAGGATGGGAAAATATTTTTTTCCTTGCCTTTTTGTGCATAAAAAGTCACTTTGGATTAACAGCAGTGAGAATGTAAGCCATGTGAGAAACTGTACAGCACATACGTTATTCAAACACCCAAACATACAACCATGTACACTTATTTAACATCAACATCACACCTTTTGTTGGACCCACTTTGTTGTTGAAATTAGTCCAGTTTCTACTCTTCCATTAGGTCTTGGAAGAGGATGGAGGGATACTCACTTCTATTTATCCACAAGATTGTTAGGGATATCATGAAATTATTTCAGTGATAAGGTTTGTCT
This sequence comes from Ancistrus triradiatus, assembly GCA_025084515.1. Lineage (NCBI taxonomy): Eukaryota > Metazoa > Chordata > Actinopteri > Siluriformes > Loricariidae > Ancistrus > Ancistrus triradiatus. The sequence continues at coordinate 52,247 of JAJAGP010002078.1, forward strand.
CTGAGCAGATGTTCCAGTTTATCCCAAAGGTGTTGGATAGGATTGAGGTAGAGACGCATCAAGGTCTTCCACATAAAACACCATAAACAATTTCATAATGTAGCTTGCTTTGTGCATTGAGTGTTATCATGCTAAAGCAGGAAAATTATATGCTCTAAATTTGTAAGCACATTATTCTCCACAGTCTTCTTGCATGCTGTAGCAGCAAGCTTTTCCTTCACTGGAGCAAAGCATCCATCCAAAATTATCAAAACGGTCACAGGCCATTATTTACTCTTTACCAAATGTTACACTTGGCTATTGTTATAGTCAACTAAGTGTAATTCATCACTCTAGACAATGTTTTTCCACTGCTTCACTGCATGCCAATGCAGATGGTTACCTTAGGCTAATGTTTGACTGCTAGGCCATGGAAAACCAATCCATGAGGCTTTTAATGGACAGTACTTGCACTAACATTGCATGTCACACTCGAAGTCGGTAGTGCATTTGTATATCTTTGGAAAGTTCTTGACTGTATGGCTTATTTTATGCACTGTAGCACTGAATGTTTCAAATAGCAAACCTTGTTAATTTGAAGAGGTTGCCACATACTTGTGGATACTTGAGTCCAAATGGTGTGTTATTTTTCAGACTGGATTTAAAGTCTCATAACACCAAATCTAGAATGGGATTCCTTCAGTATGATGAAAGGAATGATTAACACCACATTAGCCTCAAACCACAAAGCTGAGCTCAGATGAGTCGGTAGCAGTTTAGCTAGCTAGTTTACTCAAATTCATGATATGTTAGACACCGATTCTTCTGCCTTTATGAAACAAGGTAGAGGATAGGATAAGATTCTTATTTCAGGACTGGCCTCAGGGGGATATTAATTGGATCATTGCCCTGCCCACCAAACATGGCCCCATTAAATATTTCCAGTGTAATTTAATGTATGCTACTTTTTTACTGTTTAAATTAAAATATGTATATCCAGTAAAGTATATGCAAAAACTTTAAATATAAGACTTTAGAATAATTTGCACTAGGCCTAAGTAAAATGATACTGTGTTGAGGTTCACAACAGTGACACATCACATTTAGCTTTATTTAGGTAATTTTAACAGCTAATAAGCAAATGAACAAAATCTGTCCATTAACCCAAAGTTTTATTATAATTACATACAGTATCTGTTCTAACAAGGGTCTAACAAGATCTGCCACCTATGCATAACCAAAAGAAAACTTTGATTAGAGCTGAATCTACACTGCTCAAAAAAACAAAGGGAACACTTAAACAACACAATATAACTCCAAGTAAATCAAACTTCTGTGAAATCAAACTTGGGAAGCAACACTGATTGACAATCAATTTCACATGCTGTTGTGCAAATGGAATAGACAACAGGTGGAAATTATTGGCAATTAGCAAGACACACTCAATAAAGGAGTGGTTCTGCAGGTGGGGACCACAGACCACTTCTCAGTACCTATGCTTTCTGGCTGATGTTTTGGTCACTTTTGAATGTTGGTGGTGCTTTCACAC